>JANSTX010026779.1:4707-14963 GCA_027564355.1 Penthetria funebris | reverse complement strand
TTCGATAACGTCAGCAAACCTAAAAATTCAACTAACGCCATCTATGAGTGACATCCGCAATTACTTAGTTGCCAACCATTATCGCGCAAAATCAAAATGATGATGGTAAATTGACATTCTCAACAGGTGCTTATATAGTACCTACCCTTCCCATGGTTGTACTCTTATTTGAAACGTTAGAAAACAATGCTTAAAGGGACGAAACTGGGGTACAAGCTACTCAACACAGTTAAAAGTTATATTGAACGAGATTTGATGTAATGAAAACGAAGGAAAAAGACTATTATTATACTTACTGGTCCGGAAAACCGAGTCATATTAAATCACATTAGTGAAGTTCAGTTTATTACAAAGTGTCTTTGGAAAAACATTATGTTTTGTCCACTGAAAGCCGACATCAAATCTAATAAGCACAGAAAACGTTAAGAGTATAGTGGAAAATGTGTAACAATAGTTCAGCTTAAATTGACGGCTCCAACACAGCAGGTATCGTCAATGAGGGTTTTTTTTTTCACACATTCGATTTTTGGCATTAAGGTATCCAAAATGTTTAAGTAATGCAAATGCAAAGATTGGCTCAGATACCATAAGTTTTGAGTCAGTTATGAAGTGAGTGATATCGAGACCATTATTTTTCGATATCACTCATTTCATAACATTTTTGCTAGATATAAAGAACTTCAAACTACAAAACGAATAAATTTGACGAATTATTTAGTATATGACAGCGGATTGAAATCGGTTAGCATATTAAAACAAGTTGTTAAGAATGTATTCTTGCTTTCATTATTTATAAAAGCAAAGAACCGGCAAAACTTATTGAAATGTAATCTTTCCTTATACATCATACTAAATAAATGTTTAATAGATTAAGAAGCTAATATTGTAACAAATATATACAATACAAATACGATATTAACAATCAGATACAATATGTACATACAAACAATATGACATTTATCCATACATTATTGTCATTTGCAACAATTGTCACATTTATGTTACGCAAACTAGAAAACACTACATTGTAAAATACACATGCGGTATTTAATCATTTAACACACCCACATGTTGCAACAATTGACAATATCCACATGTTGCAAACATTTTATTTCTATTATTAAACACATGTGGTCACCAAAATGGCAACTTGCTACCTGTTGCATTTACTATCACAACTCAAATACTATGCTATTCTTCTGTTGATTGTTTGATTACAGATTAAATTGAAATGTAAACAAATAATAAATATGTTTAAGATGATGCGGCGCGAACACAGTCTATAGTTTAATTAAAAAAAAAAAAAAAAACTTACTTGCGCTTCTAAATATCGTCCACCTTTAGCAACAATAGCATCCGATATATCTTGTGATGTTTCCGAATCAATACCAGTCATTTCAATATAACCTTTATTATCTGCAATTGTGCCCGATGAAAGTACACCACAATTACCAAACACCATCTAATATAAAAATTTTAATTATTATTCCACAAATATATAAAATTTAAAAAAAAAATAAAAAAATAAACAAATATATTATACATCCTTGGCCGCCTGTGGATCAGACACACAAGAAAATGTTATATCAGTTTGTTCTATAACTTCTGACGGTGTGTCCGCACAATCTGCACCAGCACTAACAAATTTTCTACATTTTGAATATGTCCTGTTCCATATTACAACTTTGTGGCCAGAATCAATGAGATTTTTTACGATGCCTGATCCCATTATACCCAAACCAAGAAAACCAAATCTTAATTTTGATGGCAGTATGTTTTTCGATTTTAATGTATTTGAAACATTTGCCATATCAATTTCGACTGGTTCCTACAAAAATAAGTGAATAAAAAAAATAAATAAATAAATATAGAATTCGTTTTTATATACATGTCTAAATAAATACTACATAATATTTTACTTACTGGCCGAGTAGCTAAAACTGGTCTATTTAATAATCGTTCGGCAGTTTGACTTCTTTTCGAATATGAAAATGAACTATCCATATTATCTATATGATTATATTCTCCATCAGAATACCGTTTTCTTTTGATTTTTCCTGGATCATCTTTTTTAACCAAAATGGATTTTAAAGGCTTTTCCTATAAACAATGTGTTTAAAATATAATAAAATAAAAGAAATTAACAAATAAATTTGCGAGAATATGTGGCTAACATATTCTAGTTTAAATCTAGAGACAATTAAAATCACCGCAACATGATAACTGTGCCGCCATTACCGAAGCAAAATAGTCTAGGCTATTATTGTTGCCAATCCGATATTAGCCGAACATAAAATTGATGAAGGAACTCGTCGGCGACAATGGAACATCGGCTCCTTAACTGGACGTAGGACCGAACTAGCAGAGAAATATCCAAGTAGCTTGTATACAAGAAATTAAATGGAAGTGGTCCAATGCCAAATATATAGGACATGGTTTTAAGCCTTATTAGCACGGTGAACACCCGGTGTAGGAATAGTTGTTGACAGAAACATTAAGCAAAGAGATCGTGTCTGTAGATAGAATAAACGATCAGTCCTTAATGTGCTTAAAGATATTATTATACAATCAACCAATCATGAATATTTTCTGTATATTCTCCACAAATAGGATCCGATGAATTTACAAAGATGGAATTTTGAGAACATCTGGAATCGGTTTTACAAGATCTTCCATTAACTGAAACTAGGCTGATTATTATGGGTGATCATGTTGGCAAGAAAAATCTAAATTTTAATGTTGTCATGGTAACTATTTCAGCATCCATCATATTGACCTTCACACAACAATAGTTATATTATGATTTTTCTGCTGTTAACTAGCTTACCAGTCTTACTTTGCATGTAACAATCCAAATTTTGATTTTCGAAAATATTGGGACTGATAAACGCTTCGACTCTGATTAAATTTCAATGAAAAAAAATTTACTGAGAAAATTGTATCCTTGGTGGAATGAATTGGCACAACAGTTTTCCGTCATAACAGTCCAGACTTCAACATTCTTAGACTAATTATAAAAAACAATATAAAAAAAAAGATGTTGCATAGTCTTTACATATACAAATATGACATTGAAAAACAGTCATTCATAAAATTTCGCTAAAAGATGCAATTAAAAATCACTGGACCTTTTTAAATAATGTATAGAGACGATAACACAATAAACAGAAAAAAAAACTCCCCAACAAAACTATAACTTACTTCCATTTTAAATCGCATTGTACTACGAGGTAATTTCTTTTTAATTGCCGGTGATTTCATTGATTTTACTGATTTTGGTGGCGATTTAAAAGCCATATCTGCTGTTGTTGAATCGTTGTTCTCATCAGTTGATTCATCATTTTCACGTAATTTATTGAATTCTGCATCAGAATCACGACTGATTGACAAATTTGATGGCTCCGCATTTGAACAATATTTCTTTAAAATATAAAAATTATGAATTCACTTTTTTGATGCAATAGAATTTATATTTTCAATTACCACAGGATCAGTTATGTACTCTTCAATCCTTTTTACAGCTTCTTTTGCTGCATGTGTCTTACAAGCTGCAACAAATTCCTCTTTGTGATCATTGTAAGATTTAATATTTGATTCTTCAATCCATGCACTATAAATAATAAAATTTATTAATATCTTTCAGTAACCCCATTTACGAAAAGAAGATGTAAATGTGTATACAACTCGAAAATGGAATACAACGTGGATGATGCGTTCTTCCCATGAATGCAAAAAGAAAATGGTATGTGCAGCAAATGTATTGCAAAAATCTAATTTAATTTTTATATTTCTTAATTGCAATTATTCATGTCAAATGCTAAAATTATTGTGTTCATTCTGCATGGTGCAGAGTTTAAAAATATTATTTGTTTATCGGGTATTCGAAAGGAACAAGCAGGTTTAAGACCTGGTAGGTATTGCACAGACCATATCAATATATTACGGGGATTATTGTCGAGCAGTTGATTGAGTTACAAACGCCATTGTCGACTTCAAGTAGATATTTGATAGTATTGATCGTGGAAATGATGTGGACAATTCTAGACAGTTATAGAATATTGTCTAAACTGATAAGATAATAATAAATGGTAAAATCTGTATGGTATCAGATGGAGTCTAACCGATCGACTTGAAGGTCTTGTCTTCGCTGATGACATTTGTTTTGCCTTCGTTGAGTCTGACATTACAGTGAAATTGGAACGACTTGTGAAATACAACTCACAAGTCGGTCTAAAAATCAATGTTTCATATAGACTAAACTAATGAAGATTGGTACGTCGAGGAGATATTGTCACTTACAGTCAGCGGCGAAGTAATAGATGAAGCAGAGGACATCCAATATTTTTGGAGGTTTGCGAATTTTTAAAACAAGTTGTTTATCGATACTATTGTATGGCTATGAAACTTGGACGGTGGCAAATAAAATCGACAAATAAAAGTAAAAAAATAAAAATATACTTACTAATTTTTGGATCCAAAGAAAAATACACATTTAACGGGTTTCTTTTGCTTTGCTATAACTTTCAGTTCAGGTGGTGGTGGGGTAATCTATAAAAACACATACATTATATAAATAGGTTTATACTTCGCTTAATTGGACGTAATCCGTAAATTGTCATGTTATTGAAAAATAGATATTACTACAGAACACTATAAAAGTGATTAATCGATTATATCCAAATGATAATTTGAGAAAATATAACTTAAACTAATGTCAATTAATATATAAGTTTACCTTTGCAGGCCATGGTGAAAATCCTCGCATTTTAGCCCTAAAATTAAAGAAAAGCAATTAGAAAATTTTATTCAATTTTAATAATTCAGATAAATGTGTAAGTAATATAATTTCAAGCATTCTAATCAATTATGATAATTTAGATATAATGAACAATCATTGACACTGCTTGGTGACGAATGGAGAGTGGCCGACAAAAATCGAGGTTACTCCATCAATCTTTACCTCCACGTGGTGTCACCGGTAACTCGATCACGGTATATGTCAGTAATGGCGTGTGATCGAGGCTAAAATGATGTTACTAATGTCGTGTTTGTCGACAGATTGAAAAAACAACTCAACAACAAATTAAGTACCTGGGGATGTATGCACCACTCTACTGAAATATTCTAATGTATAACTGGATAATTATGATTCATCTTAATTTTCCAGTCGGCAAATTTCAATTATAGTTATTTGAGTATACAATTTGATGTTACATATTTAAAACGACAAGTTAACATTCTAATGCTGCCATATGCGCCCTCAAGAAGTAAATTTAATGAATTGATGAACTATAGAAATGGTTTAATAGAAACTATTGATTCTATTTGATATTCAATTGAGACGAAAATATGATTAGACCAAAAATCAAACAATATTCAAATCTGTATAAAAATACTAAACAAGTTGTACATAATAAAGTTTTATAGGATATAACAGGATGTGCTTGCATTCATGCATTTAATACCGAACAGATGATTATATATTCAACATGATGGTAATAAAAAAATCTTTACAACAATCCCTAAATGTTCCCTTGTCGATAACAAAAAATATATATTATTAGGTAATATTGACCATTTCTTACTATGCCACATGTGGTTCTCATTCATATTTCTGTTAAATACTGTACACACATGTGTTAAATGCATAAAAATAAAAATGCAAATAGCCATATTTAAGTGAAAGTTAAATATAAAATGATGTTAAAATTGGATAATATTAAAGAACTAAAAAACGTTATAAAATGTCTGACGTTATTCATCTATTTGTGACAAATGGAATGGCAGACTGTAATCAAGGTTACTAAATCTATCTTCATGGTGTGTCACATATAACTTGATCATGATATTTGTCATTTTGTTGACTAGCTGAAAAAACATCCCAACAACAAACTAGGTAGCTGCGGATTTATGCTCGACTCTACTGAAATATCAAATGTATAAGTGGTAATAATTATAATTGATTCTATATTTTTAATTTTTTTTATAACAATCACGTATATTTGATACCATTTAGTAATATGATTTTCCAAATTCTAATAAATTATAAATACTTTCGAATATTAGGAATGTTAGTGGAGCAAAACAATTTGTTTAAGTAAAAAAAAAATACATCAACAGCTGGGAATAGTCTGTGCAATTTATTTTGTTCTTTTATACAGGAAAAGAGTAAATATTTATTTCTTGCCAGTTTAAAAAATATATTTTTCTTGACATTTTTAATGAAAACATTTTGTGCCTCATATTGTACCGACCAGCACCACTTCAAGAGTAAATGCTAATTAGGTACAATAAAAAAACGAGAGTATAAACTACATGTGTAGTTTGTATAATTAAAAAAAACGCATTTGATACAATCCGAGTTGATCAAATTACTAACATTAACATGAATGCCATTTTTGGACAATTTAGAAATACCAGAACAAATACTGAAACTACTTGATAATTTTTCCTCAATAGACTAATTAATATACCATATTTTATCAAAATTGATAAACATAATAATATGTCAGGAATATCAACTGGTGATCCTTTTATAAACTATTTGATACCAACTATTGATTTTTTTTTTTTTGAAAATATAAACTGACAAAAACAATATTATGTAACACACACTTATTCTGATCAAATACAAAACAATACTAAATTATAAAAACAGAGTGAATGGCACTCGTATCCAAATATTACAAAATACCAAACAAGTCGTACAAAAATTATAAAGTTTTATATCCTCTTTTACAGCATTCAATGCCGAAAAGATGATTATATATAGAAGCTGATGGTAATAAATAAATTTTTACGACAATCCCTAATTTTCCATATTTTGTTTTTTTATTTACTTAATGGTAAAATAGAAAACAGAAGATACATTTCCTATTTCGTAATATTAACTATTGCCACATGTGGTTGCCATATTTCTGCTAAATGCTGCACACATCTGTTTAACAGATAAATAACATAATGATGTAAACTATAACAAAGAATGCATAAAAATAAAAATAGCTAATTTTAAGTTAAAGTAAAATATAAAAACATGAAGATAAAAATTAAACAAATCCTGAAATTCATCTAATGGGTGACGAATGCAGTGACCGACTGTAATCAAGGTTATGTAATTCATCTTCACAGGGTGTCACCGATAACTCTAATCGCGATTATTGTCAATAATGACGTTTGATCGAGATAAAATGATGTAATGTCATGTGTATGTCGAATGACTCAAAAAATACAAACTCACCAACAAACTACGTAACTACTAGGGGATTAAAATATTCAAACGTATAACCGACGATTAATTGAAATTGATCAATAGCTCTTGAATAATAGTCAGATTTAAATATCATTCAAATAAAATTATAGATTTTAAGAATTCTTATCAATATTATAAATGCTTTTGAATAATACTTGAGTCAACAGCCGGTATAGTTTGTATAATTCATTCGTTGTATTCAGGAATAGTGTAAATTGTAATTATTTGACAATTCCGTAAATATAAAATACTTTTACTGTACAAACATCGAGAGTTGGTGCCACATGAGTAGCTCGAAGTAACCACAGACACGGGGGTAACAACTATACTCGTGCAGGTTATGTAGTTAAGAAAAAAAAAAAAAGACATTCTGTACATTTTGAGCTGCTTAAACTACTTAAATTAAATGAATGTCCTATTTGACTGTTTTGAAACTGATAAAACATAATATTATGTCACGAATATATCAATGTTTAGAAACAATTTTAATGAAAATAAAAAATATTGATATTTGAAATAAGCCAAAAAAAAAAACAAAATGAAACCAATGACTATGTGGGCCAAGAAGATTAGGTCAATACAAAAAAAAAAAGAAGATATTATTTGAAAATAAAAAGAATATTTGGCGACAAACTTCTTGTTTTGTAATATTGACAAATTCTTCAATTACTGTGCCGCATCATAATTGTGGTCCTCCTCTCATATGTCTATTGAACATTCATATGTTTAAAATTAAAAGATAAAATGCCAAAATGAAGCGTACATAAAAATAAACATACAAATAACAAATAGTTAAAAGTTGATAAAATTTGGGAAGTATTACAGTAGTGAAGTTAGGAGTATTAATTCGATGCAATTAAAAATTATATGCTGTACATGTTGTTTTACTATAGAAACAATTATAATAATATTAATATCATTTTTCATTTACATTTATAATATCTAAAAATTAGTATTGTGTGCATCAAATGATAAAATGTAAATTGAAAAAAAAAAAGAAGAAAAAAAGAAAATATGCTATAAACTGTTAATTACATTGTCAAACACACAAATTTTAATCGACACATAATATTTTTGTACAAAAGAGTAAATTAGACCCAAAGCAGCCAAAACATAATTTCAACCAATTTCTCACATTTACAATGTAATGTTTAAACAAAATAATTAGCATTTAAATTCCTAAATAATTTATACAATTGTTTTTTTTTACATGCAAAGTAAATGAGAAGCCATTTTCTCGCGGGACTGCACGATTAAATTTATTAACATGACGCGAGTTAGGTTAAATAATTTCATTTCTATTTTTTTTTTTTTTATAATATAAATTATTTTCTATAATATAAATAAAATGTATAATTGAGTATATAATATTATTATAAAAAACATAAATGTGTATAATAATAAATATTATAATCAATTTGTTACCAAACCAACGCTTTAAATCAAAATTATAATAAAAAAAAAAAATAAAAAAAAAAAAAATAGAAAAAAAATGGCTATATTACCAAACTAAATCTTCCATTTTTCAGTATTATCCTTCGCTTACAGGCACAGTAGTAATGAATATTTATAAGTTTAATAGAAAATAGATACAATTGTATTTATTTTTATAACATAAATACAAATAAATTATAGATAAAAATTTGGTATATTTATTCCATTAATGAAGGCGTCAATCAACCATCCAAACACTATGATACACTTATATACAATCAGCAAAATTTCGTTTCATTTTGACACGTTTGAAAATTACACTTGGTGTAAAACAAATTTCGTTAAAAGAAAACATCGTTAAATATTAAATGGTATAAAATATTGGCTGGAATACGTTCGGAGTTTAGTGGTGCTTTATATTTATATGGTATTTTATGATCAATGGTTTTATAACAATATTTTATCAGTTCTACTATATTATTATTACAAAAAAAAGTAATTAAATTCAGTTATTTCATTAAAATATATAGTGCAATCATAATAATATGTTATTTATATGATAAATGTTTTTGAAAACAATAAATTTATATCATATTGTTTCTATTTTAATAGTATAAAATTCTGTTTTTTTTTTTCATATAAAATGACGCCATCGAAGTTCGATTTTAATAAGTTTTAAATATGACTGTTAGGAGTCCACCACAATTTCTAGTTACTGCTCATATTATTTAATCCATAACATTCTAAAATAGTAAATGATAAATTAGCGAATTTAGCAATGTGACCGACCTACCAGTCCAGTTTCAGTTAATCTATTATAACATTCATTTCTCGGCCATTCATATTATTAAAATACATAATTTTATTATGTAATGATCTATTTGATTTCTGTTGCCACTAAACAGAAGATTCTGAACCTAGCACATTTATTAAAAAATGCTCCATTATTACTGTACACATTTTACCAAAGTAATAAAACTATAATGTGTATCTGAATCATCAACGTTTACCTTAGCATTACACGTTTACATACATCACTCTCTTATCCGTTGTAGACACATCTAAACTATATATTTTACACTAATATCTTGAGAGTTTGCTGTGATCTGATAACGATTTCTCGTTGACTATCATCGGATGGCGCTCTATCCAAGACAATTAACACAATTTTCTTCATATTAATGCTTAGTTCTAAATTAGGTGAAACATAAGACTAAAATTAAACATACGCTGTTCCATATATTTTATTCATACCTTAGCATTACACATTTACATACATCACTCTCTTTCATTTTATATTAAGTATCAGCAGATTTGCCTGTTATCTGTTGTAGACACATCTGAACTATATATTTTACACTAATATCTTAAGAGTTTGCTGTGGTCTGATATAGATTTCTCGTTGACTATCATCGGATGTTGCTCTATCCAAGACAATTAACATACAATTTTCTTGATATAAATGGTTAGTTCTTAGGTTAGGTGAAACATTATTAGACTAAAATTAAGCATACACTGTTCCATATAGTTTTATTCATGTTTATCTCTGTTTGCGTTAGAAGACATATATATA
>JANSTX010026768.1:0-14963 GCA_027564355.1 Penthetria funebris | reverse complement strand
ATTGAATATACAATAGAATATTACAGAATGATAGAACTGTTTTAATATTTGAACATATAATTGTATCTTAATTGCAAACAATTAGCTCTCTTAATGGATTTATGTCTTCCACAGAATTCACTGATTAATTTAGTTTTAATGACGTATTACATTTAAAATTTCATATTTTATTAATTAAATTAATTGTTAAAAATCAGCAGATTCTAGTAGATGATAAACATCTTCCGGATGGTCCTTATATTTAAACGCCATTGGAATGATATACGATCATAACCTTATAATTATGATCATTATTATCATATTCATCGCATTACGGTGTTACAGTTCCCCATACACACATAACACTAAATGAGAATCGAGAAATAGCACTAACTAGATGATTTTAATGTAAGTAGAATAGTTATTACATATTTAATAAAACGTTAAATTCGTCATCATCTCCACCATGGCGCGTCAACAAACAACCGTCATTTTTCACGATCTCTGGCCTAAAGCTATTTAATGACGGTTTGCCAAAAGCTATTTAATGACGGTTCGCCGCCACGTTAATGACTTTCCGTCTTTGTCATAACATGTTATAGTTAAATGTTAAATATTTAAAGATCCAAAACATAAATTCGCTTAGTGACTTAGCCATATTGCTTTTTGTTTTTTTTTTAAAGTGTCACAACAGGAATTTCGCCTTGTAAATTAATCGGTCGTTCCGCTCAATAGGCTTTTTGTGATCTTGAGCCTAACATATATAAAAAATGTAAACAATTGTTTAAGTATTTTCCACGATGCACACTTACTTCAATAATGCATTTTCCTTTAACAAAATGCAAACACTATTGACTGTCACTAATTATTGTAAGATTTTTAATTTTAATATTTACTGATATACTCTTAGTTATTAACATTTTTATATTATAATAGAATTGTGTTGAAGAAAGGAATTGGAGTGTAAATATTACATTTTCATTAAAAGTATTTAAAATGATCTCCAATAATGCGCCTCTGATGACCATTGAAATCTTATTGCTTAATTGATTTGTACATAATCCGATCAAAATATCAAATTAATAACATTTCAGATCAAAATAACACTTTGTTCGATCAACAATACTACGCAATGTGATACCATACGTAAGCTGTTTTTTATACTTTTAATTTCTTTTTTTTTTTAATATTAAAAAATGTGTTGAAAATTAAAGATGTTATATGAATGTTTTATTAGATACCAACAGTGATTTTTTCTTTGTTGATATTCTTATTCTTCATTTACGTTCAGGTTTAATCGATCAATTACTTTTGAACATATCGAGATGGAATTGAAATAGAGGGAACGTATAATCTGCCATGTTATAAAAGCTCAGTGGTATTACCTGACCTAATCAAATACAGCGATACAAATTTAAATTCATATAAAATTATAAATTTTTTCATCATATGTCAATGTTTACATTGACCGGCACCATTAAACACCGTCAAAGTCACAGAACACACTGAGAAGTGAGCACATAAAGGCAACGTGCTAATATTTCCGTTTTAAGATTTATATGTGAATGGTTCCCAATTTCGACGTGACATTACTGTTCCCGTATAATGATAATAAATCTTTGGTCACTCAATATTATAATTGGCAAATGGTCTTATAAACTCGAGATCACTTTATTAAAGTAATTTTTTTCACATAACTTGTAGTATAATGTAGCGTAACATACATTACGTCACAGTTAACCAAATGATGATATACTACAAACAATTTGGAAATGATACTCGTGAAAATTAAACGTAATGGCAAATTGTAACAATAAATAAAGTATATAGACCTAATATACTCAAGTACAGACGAGAATTGAATTCTTGGATAAGTGCCTGTAATACCTACAAGTGGTGACCACCGGTAACGTAGTCTGATACTTACATTTAATTAGGCTAATGTTTCAGAGGCGAAAGGATGCGGTTGGACGTCCATTTAGGAATTAAAATCCAACTTCAACAACCTTGGCAGCTGTGGGTTTGCAGCTCCCACTGTTGAAATACTGAATTGCACGAGAAACGTTAACAAATAGCCTCGGATCGGATGGAAATACGATGACGCATTTTGGTTTGCGTAAACGAACACGATTTGGAAATTGCAACGTTAGAACAATGCTTGAACCGACGAAACTGGTGCAGGTAAAGGATATATCCTCTGGTGAAACCCTTTTGTTTTCCGGAAAACCGAGACAAATTGATCACAGAATTTTAGTCGGTTTATTGTGTCTCTGCAAAGCGTTGTCTTGTCGACTGGAAGCCGATATCAGATCGAATAACAAAAAAATTATAAACAGCAAGTTTCAAGAGTAGTGTTTTTGTAACAATAGTTCAGAATATACTTTCGCAAATTCACAAAGAAACTTGGATTTCATCGAACAGGCGTCAAATAGATCACATAACGATTACTAGAATATGGAGAAATTCGCTGTTAGATGTTTGTAGCAATAGAGAAGTAAATGCACGGATGTCTTCTTGTGATCACTGCTTGATTATTGGATAGATGGAATTAAAACTTATGCCAGGCATTACGAGACAACCTTGAACTGCGGGACGTATAAACGTTGCAAAGTTTCGTAATGAAGTGGTAAGACAACAGTTTGCAGGCATATCATAGTTTACTGCATCTAACCGTTCTTCTCCCTTCTGTATTACAATTCAATAGCTTTTTTGGTACACGTTCATCCTCCATTCGTGATACATGGCCGCCCAACCATCTCAGTCTATTGATTTTGATTGTTTTGACACTAATTTGGTTCACCGTACAATTCATCTATCTCGAAATTATATTTTCTCCTCCAACCATTTTGTTCATTGAAGGGACCATATACGCAACGGAGTATCCTTCGTTCAAAAATCCGAAGTAATTGTTCCTGGTTCTGTGTCATGCACCATGTCTCCGATCCATATGTTAATATTGGACGTATTAATGATTAATACAGCTTACACTTTATTTCTCGTTGTAATGCTTTAGATTGAAATTGTTTTCTTAGCCCGCAGTAGCACCTGTTTCCAATTGCCATTCTGCGGCAGATTTCTTCTTTCTTGCCTAACTTCTTATTCAGTGTCTCTTGCTTCTCAATCCATTTCTCCACAAGTTTTTGTCTTGTGTATCGTCACTATTTGCAATCAATCTGTTCAAGTCATTTTAAACAACTGATAACCAAGTAGCTTGTAGGCGACCGCGTTTTCTTACATCTTTTCCAATATGCAGTAATGTATTAAGTTTACGGTATACGCATTACAGGACCGAAAAATCTTAATCTACTTTGAGTGATTATATCGTTGATGGGAGTGACTTTTAAACTACCTCGAATATAGTTGTTTTTAATTCTGTCCTTCAATGTTACACCGGATGACCATCTTAACATTCTCATCTCGGTTGTGCGTAGTTTTTGCATATGATCTCTTTTTGCAGCCAGACATTCAGAACCGTAAGTCATTGCTGATCAAATATATCTTTGGTGGCATTTTACTGTGTTTCAGTGTAACCGATACGTAGGCTGTTGGTCTCCAATACCGAATTCCACAGATTTATTCTGGATTCCAGAAATTACATAACAGTTATAATTAATTGGCTTAATGCAGAGCATTGATGCAACTCAACGTTTGCAATGATTGAGGTAGATGTTCCGCAATTTGTTCGGATTCTAGTACTAGCATTCATATACATATCTTTGATAGTAGTTCAGGAAGAGTTTGAGATCTTATTGCCTGTCAAACGAGATCTATAATTACTCTATCAAATGTCATATGAAGGGAGTTCTTTCTTATTATTTCTGTGTTCTTCAATCACTATATGAAATGTTTGTATAGCTTTAATTGTTCTACTTTTCACGAATCCAAACTGGTTTTCTGAAATATTAATTAGATCATGGAGTTCTGTGTTCAGAATTTCTTCCCATATTTTTAAAGTGTGAAGATTTGCTTCCCGTTTTGCTATTTTATACATTTTTAAATCGTCACTGGAGCGAGTTCTTTACCAAGTTGTGAATGATGTTTTCTTTCCCGTGATATTTTTCTAAACCTCGATATCACACCGCCAAGTTTCTGTTCCAATATGCAGTGAACGTTTTGACATACCAAAGCATTGTTTTAACTTCTCTTTGCGAAGCATTTCAAGGTCATTCTACATAAGCTCCGGCTCGCGATCATCTTGAAATTTGCGACTTAAGTATGTAGAAAACGTTGTTATAAGACGGTTATTTCCTGCATGTAACTTAAACCACGTTAATTTTTTAGAACGATTTTTGCTACTAGCAATCTGTGCTATGAAATATAAAAGGCTCTCCAGGTATCACCTTGCCGTCTTTAAAATATATTAAAATATAATTGAGTATCACATAGTATTTTTTTGCAAAGTAAGTGTTTACTATGGCCAAATATATGCCATTGCCAATTGCAAAATATGATCTGAGAATTACTATTGCCAAAACCATATTCACCATGACAAACATTAAAATATTAAATTTCTTATGCCAATACGTTCATTTACATCTATAATCAGCCTGGTTTCAGTTAATGGAAGTCCTTGTAAAATCTATTCGAGATGTTCCCAAAATTCCATCTTTGTGGATTCATCGGATCCTTTTTGTGGAGCATATACAGAAATAATATTTATAATTGGTTGATTGTCTAATAATGTCCTAAAAGACATTATCCGATAGTTTATTATATCTACAGACACAACCCTTTGCTCAATGTGTCTGTCAACAACCATTCTTACATCGTTTTTAGGGTCATTACCGTTATAATAAATCTTATAGCCATGTCGCATATATTTGGCCTTTCTAGCTCTGCTAGTTCGGTACTACGTTCAGTTAAGGAGCCGAAGTCCCTACTCTCAAAGTTTTAGATTCTTAATTGACTTCACTTTTGATACTTCCCAGACGGAGATCCGATTGAGGTCGCAGTGAATTGAATTCTTTATCACAAGTAAACTCATTTCATATTTCAACCATAATCAATAATTTCCTTTCTCTCTCCTTTTTTCTATTTGGGTTTTGTTCTTCAACTCACTAGGACTTGTTCAATTTGAACAATCTTCACTATTCTCATTTTCACAGATCCTGACTAATCCTGTGGGTAACTCGAAGCCGAACATATTTCTTTATGGTGCACACGAGTTCCTTCACCAATTTAGTATATACTCGTAATATTACGAGGATATATTTTTATTATAATTTAAAAATTCAAATTTAACCCTAGGGTAACAAAATTTGTGCAATGGCATGCAAATACACAATGCAGACACGAGTTGTCCTTAAGCAATAGTAATATTCTAAAAATTGAAGAAACAAAACTATCTTCTATTATTGTATCACATTTTGTGTACATGCCTCTTAATTTAATTAGTTATCCGAAAAAATGATCTTGTTATACATAATTTGATTTTGTTAAAGACGCCGACAATACAGAGTGTCAAAAATTCAAAAATCAATAATAAATGATGTAACTAGTGTTGTAATTTTTTAGTACGTAAATGCTACTGTTTTTTTTTTGCAATTCACAATAAAATATGTAATAATCGCTTTCAGCTAAAAGAAAAAAAAATTGCAAATTGCATGTTAGCACATAATTTGCAATATAAATTTCAAACACTTGATAATGTTTTCACTTGTAAATCCAAAAATTAGTACCTTCATTTTTTTATATTCCAAGCCAAATTACAGTAGCAATTTGATATTCAATACGAACCAAATAATGAAATAGTAGACAAGAAATGTTTCGTAAATTAATTGTTTTCGAAAATACGAGTATTGCTGCCTTACGAGTATAAATTGAACGACATCAATAATCGCGTGCTCATTAAATATCTCAGAAACATATTTAGATAGCTCGCTTACTGCATTATCAAGCTGTATTGCAATTTTTCAATTTGCTTAGTTTATTGCACTGAATGGAAGTCAAGAATGTGGAACCAGCATATTTCGATTAGAAGATAAAGATAGTTTAATTACAAAGTTTAGACACCACGATTCTAAAACGATGGATGGTAGTGTTCAACTCAAGGTTTGATGGAAGACGAAATATCGGTTATAGATAAACGGATGATGAACATCAGATAGATACACTATTTCAGCCATAAGTGACTATAACTTGTACGCTTATGTTCGTCTTGTCTAACTACATTTACTTTAACAAAAGAAGAGGCAATCATATTATTTGAAATCCGAAAAAATATTCGTTGTTCACGTCCTCTTTCCATTTGTCTAATATTTTGCGAGATGAGAGAGAACACATGTAATAAACACATGATACATAAATTCTGTTGCATTTGAAGTATTGTCTTGCGATTCTAGCTTTTAGTTAGTAATAAATTCTGTGGGAAAAGTCGTTAATTTTAAAAAGATTTTTTATAATCATCATTTACCTCTCAACGAACGCTGTAATGTGTATTACCATAGCTTTTAAAAATTGTTTACATCACAGACGATTAAGATTGTCGACTTCTTTTTTAAAATCGACGAACAGTATACATAATGTAGTTTACTACTCGAATTATTGTTCGAATTCGATTCTTATCGTGCTTATGTTATTTGTGCAATATCTACAATATCTAAAATGTCTGAAACCATTCTGTTGTAGTCGAATACTCGGTGCAAATTAAATCTTTTTCATTGTTTTCATTACGTAGGTAGTCTTTATTCATTAACTTGTATATCAGCACCTCTTTGCTTCGGTTCGAATATTATCGAATGACTACACTTCATCAATAACATCAGTGCTATAATGTGACTTTAATCTTATTTAGACTCTTGGAGCATAATCTTTAAATTTTTTAATATTATTTCTGAGGTCTGAGAAAAATATCGATGATGGTAATCAACAGCGAATAAAGTGCAGTTGTAATCAAAAGGAGATCAGTGTCCGAAGATTTATGTGATCGAAAAATGCCACCAAAAGCAATGGTGCATAAAACTGTTGTTCGAACATAGCAATGACTTATGGTATCTAATGTTGGGCTGTTCAAAAAGGTCACATGTAGAACTAATACACAACCCAGATGAGAATGTTGAAATGATCAGCCAGAGTAGCATTCAAGTACGAAACTAAAATCAAGTGTCTGTGTGGCCACCGATAATTTAACGGCTAAAATTGCATACAATAATGAATTAACATCTAACTCCGTCAACCTAAGGAGTAATGTATTTGCATCTTACACTGTTGAAATTATTAATTGCACGAGAAATGTCAACAAATCGCCACGGATCGCTAATGCAAATGTTGGACATAATGAGCGTCTGTTATGGGTACACATGGCTATTATACACGCTCCCAGTAGTGCTATTCTACTAGCTATTTAGTAGTAATCAAAAGCAATGAACTACTCTTGTTTACTAATTTATTAACTGTAAATTTGTAAACGTTTGCGGTTCGTATAATGATTTTACTTTAATGTTTTAATTTTGAATATTAACATATTAAATTAAGTTTTTTAATTTTACAGAATAACTTTAAAATGTTCACAATATATAGGATTTAGATTAATGTAATAAAATAATATTTATATCCAATAAAACTAAAAATGATCTCTACCGATTGACAGGTTATAACATTAAATTCGTCAATTTATGATAATTATTTTTTAGGTTGGAATATACATCATGTTGTGGTAAATAAAATATTAGCTACCAGAAAGATTCTTGAATTTTGATATGTGGTTTATGTTAAAATCAAAGGCAATAACTTACAGAGATTTATTTTCAAATATACTATGTTAAAGGCTATTAAAAAATAAAAAATTATGGCTGGCTGATAAGCTGGTAGGTTTGCATATGAAACGCAAGTAATTTTTATATTTAATTATATAGATTATAATGTAGAAAAAATAAAACTATACGTATTTCTGAATAAAAACTAGAATTATTCTTCATATTCTCATCATCTTGTATAAGAGCGAAGAGTCCAGTGCAGGCACTGTTCTGAAAAACTGTTCAAAATAGTAGAAATACTAATTAAAACTACTCGCCCTGTTTTGAACTATAAACCAAATTAATGTTATCATTGAATCAAATTACAAAGGTCGTGGTCATCGTTGTTAAAATACACCAACCAGACATGTTTGAAAGGTCACTGGTTGAAAAAACATCTAACCAACAAGCAAGGTGGCTGAGTATTTATGCACCACTTTTCTGAAATATTTAAATGTTTAACCGAATAATTATAATTGCTTTTATATTTACCATTTGGTAAATTTCTTTGAATTCACATTCGATGTTATATGCAAATTAGAAACAACAATGAAACTACACACTACCGAGATGACAATGTTAAGCTGGTCATTCGGTGTAACATTAAAGGACAGATTTAAGAACAACTATAATCGAGGCAGTTTAAAAATTCCCACCAATATAATCACTCAAGGTAGATTAAGATGGTTCGGTCATGTATTGCGTAGACTGGAAAATTACCCTGAATTAGGATTAAGACAACGAAAAAGAAGAAGAAGGAAAAGAATGAATCATCGTAATGCCGAAATTCGCACCTCTGAAGCTTACAAGTTAAGATAATTTACACGAAGTTAAAGTTAAAGTTAAGTATAATCGCGATAAAAATGTTGCAAAGTTCATCTCGAGTTAATTTGAAGAATGGAATTATATCCACTCAAAGTAGAGTAAACTGGAACTCACAAAATAGGTGTGGAGGAAAATAGTCTACAATGAATAAGAAATAAGGAAATTGAAGAAGAAGAAGGAAAAAAAATGTTACTACCTTGAAATTAATTTATTTCAATTTACATAGACGCCATTGACGAAGCAGCAACGAATCAGAAATTCAACTCTGTGTTGACTACTCCCTCAATGTCACTACTCATTTATCGATCTCTCGGTCGAGTCTTCGATATCGAAGTGACGAGGTTCGGGTAGTTCTCTCTTTTTCTTTCTCCCATATCCTCCGTTTAACCCCCATATTTACTTTACACTGGTTTAAGTAATCTTTTTTTCCCAGTTTTAGTCGAAATTAGTCTCTAACTTTCTCACAATATGCACATGTCATTCAACCTTCAAAATCTGGCACGTCAGTATTTGTACAATAAGTGTTTGGGTTCGATGTGCTGCAAATGTAAAATTGTTATTTTTCACAAATAATGAACAATATCCGCGCCTCTGTAACTGCGAACGTCTAACTGAGAAATTCTGCATCTTCTACTTATAGTTATGTGATCTATTTGATTCCTGGTACGTCAGTCTGTTGATATCAAAGTTTTTTATGTATTCTTTATGCGCAAATATACTACGTTCTGTTCAAAGTGAGATACTGCCAGCAATTGGTCAGGCATTCTTTTCACTTTTGTGGTTAATCCAAACTAGCCCGATATGATACAGGACGTGTTGTACAACTTGCTCATTTGCTCAAATTGTCTCCAAGACCAAAATGTGTATGCGCATACTTGTCTGGAGTGCTTAAGAATCGCAAAGCGCAAATGGCAAAATAAAAATTCAGTTTCGGTTTATGGCGAAACAGTGATCGCAATAAATTTCAACATGACCCAAACTTTTTTTATCAACTTTGACAATTTAAGTATAATTAATCTTTAAACTAAAATTACCGTAAATAATGATATGTAAGTTTGTGTATAGAGATTGGCTAACATACGGCAATGAAATATAACATCACTTGAATGTATGGTTGGAATGATAAAAATTTAATAAAATTTACTGGAAAAAAAAAAACAATATAAATATAATTGTAGAATTTTGTTGTGTTTAAGTGTTATACGAGTATGACGAACATTTTATAAGACAACTCTTTTTCGACAAGCCGCCGTATAAATAAATTATTCATTAGTCATCATATTAAAATTGTAACCTCTAAATTTGTTTCAGAATTTTTTCATCTCATTCTCGAAACTTAGATTTTAATATTTTGCTTATTTGAAATATTATTATTCTTATGGAATGACTTAGCAAAATTAACGTGATACTTGACTTAGTTTAAGGTGCTATGCTATATATGTATAAAATTTAATAGTTGGTTCAGATGATGGACATTTGGATGAATGATTCGAGCGGGAATCTTGTAATAACACCATTGATGGGCATTTAATACTCAATTGTGACAGTTTGTTGTCGAATTTTAATATTATAAATTTTTAAGAGCCACATCTCGTAAGGTCCATGTCAGGTTTTTTTCAACTTTTTTTTTTATTTTACTTCGTTTTGTTGCTTTACGTCGTTTGAAAATTTAATTTAATTAAAGTATTAGAATGATTATGATTTTTTTAATCAAGTCATTAAATCTTCTGGAGAAATAAAAACTCTCGGTAAAACTTGAAGTGTAAAAAAAAAATTGCAAATCTTAATTTATTATTATAAATCTAAATGATTGTGGGCATACACAATATTAAGAGTGCATATTAATGCTAAATTAAGAGTAAAATTACGCTTTGAAACAAGATCAAACAGAACAATTCTGAAGAGATCCGTAATTCATATATGCGCGTGGATGGAATTCTAATGGTAATATTATAGAAAATATTATCTACAGATAAGCAAGTGGTTCAATAATTGAAGAGAAATAAATTCTATACTCTAGAGTTGGGCAAGATTCGATGAAAAGAAACGGAGACATTCTACATCTAGGTGTTAAACTCTTTATTTTCTGGAAAGAATACACAAAAAAAATTGAATACCATCAGAGGCGACTACCAGTAATCAAATTAATCAGGTAAGTATTAGTAATAGATGGATGCGTTCTCTGTTAGACGTTTATATAAAAATATTATATTTGACCGAGTTGCCAAGAAAAAAAAACACCTGAAATATTCATATTTAGTCGTTTCAAAACATTTTGTACATTACTCGTAGTAGACCATTTTTATTTTTCATTCTGCTGGGTAATTGCTTTACTGATGAAAACGCATAAATGTTGCTAAACATCGTTAGGTCGCTTCCTTTTATTAGTTAATAATGAGGACAAGAAATGTCAATTATCGACATCAATGCGATGAACCAACAGAATATGGTCAATTTTAGGTTGTTAATAACGGTGTGATAAGCGTACTTTTTCAAAATATTGCGGGCAATGGCGAAGAAATAAACGAAGTAGAGGACTTCTAATATTAGTGAAGACTTAATTTGAGCTTACTTGAAATTTATGTCAACTGCCACAATCCACTGAGAATTTTGAACAATAACTTTTATATGTTTAACACATATACACATAAACCAATACATGTTTTAATACCACCACTTCATAGGAGCATAGCGTCAACGAACAACCGACATTTTTCACGATCTCTGTACAGCACCTTCACTTCACTACATCCACTTCCATTAGTACCAGTCTCCTTATTGACGGTTCTTTGCCACGTTGTTTTTGAACTACAGAGTCATTTAATACCCTGCGAATCCTACTCAAGCGCGAATTTTGTAATATTACTGACCGGTCGCCACAGTATGACCGATCCAATTCCATTTTCTTCGGCTGATAATTTTATTCATTGCCTCTAGATCTATCAGTATCCACAAATTTTTAATTGATATTGTTTTTGACCAGAAAATTTTTATTTTTAAATATTCCTGAAGTTGAACTTCCGTTGTATGTACTACTAACTTATGCCATAAATCAAATAAAAAAGCAACTTGAGAGGTCAAATATATTCTGCAAACTAAATAATATTATTTAAAAACTAAATTTCCAACGTTCGTCTTACACACGAAGTTCTTGTATAATACTTAAATTTTGCTTGTAAGTTGCACCGCGATGAGTGTAATTTGCGATATATTATCGACCTTTTAATTGAATTTATATATTTATATATGTATTGTATGCCTGTAATATGTTCACATAACTTTATCGAGTCACAACCCATTGAGAAACTTTGAGACGAAACTTACATTCAAATGCATAATTTTTCAAAAAAAATTCTTTACGAACTTGTTTGTTGGGCATGATCGACATATAATATTCTAAAGGTCGAATTGTTTGCTGTCTAACCGCATCCAAGATAAACGACAGAGGAATTTGCACTATCAATTAAAAATACAGGCAACAAAAAAATTAAATTGACAATCGTAAAAGAGTTTGTTGAAGAAATTGAACGTAATAGCAAGTCGTAAAAAACACCAGGGATCTAGTTGAAAACGTTGCAAAGATACAGAAAGTCTGCTCCAAATCGTGGTGGATTAAATTCGCAGCACGAAAGACTAAGGCCGATGGAAATTTTAAAGAAGTTGATAATGAAATCACCTAATCAAGGTAACTTGAGTGTGTGTTGGAACTGGTTTCGTATGACCTTCCTGAATATTACAAAAACAAGGTTATTTGCGTTATTGTGCAAAATAGGGGGGGTGGGGGCAACTCCTCCTGCAATATACTGATGATCGTGCAAGAACAAATTGACGAAGATCAAGAGATATAATAGTTTCAGTGGAGGGAGATGGAGCGAATTGAAGTCGCTGGTCAAATATCGTGAACAATGTTTATTGTTCATTTAAGTCGTGTGCACACATATCGAGTAAATGTTGAGATGATGATAATGATATGATTCTACCAGCTACATTAAATTATATAAAACATATTTATGAATGAATCCTTGAAAACAATGCATTGAAAAAATTAATGATGGGTATAAAAATACATATATGCAAATACATATATTTATTTTAACAACAATGTAATAATATCAAAGTTCTATATTATTATACAAGCGCAATATGTTAGGTACCATAATTTGCAGATCAATATTTTATAATTAAAGATCAACATTAAATGCAGCACTGAAACTATGCGTGATTCTCTAAAATGTTTTTCTGCAGATTTTCATAACTTATTTATTTAAAAGTTTTTAGTTATTATTTTATAAAACCGCAAGCACCTTCAAAAATTATATATCTTCAAATTTTTATTCCCATAATAAAAAGTTATTTAACATATGTATAATATTAATAAATAATTTGGCACCCTCATCCACATGAATTGCGTGTACTATTTTATTAAAACACTTTTAAAGTTTAAATGTGCCGAGGAGATATGATGATGTACCATCATCCATCACTGTTCCAGCAAAAAAAAAAATCAGAAATCAAAGATAAATACCACACAATTCTGTCGAAAGAAAATCTTTTTTAATTTGTCGGTAATTTGATTGGTAAATAGTCCAATACACCGAATTATATTTTCTGGCACTAACACCTATAATTATGAATATTTCAATCATTTGATTTTTTCCATTTTCCAAAATTTGAACGATCTTAAATGTTAAATGCAAAAAGGAAGCAGGAACAATTTACAAGCAATTGATATTTAATTACCCTCACATCTTTAGTGTGAATATTCAAAAACATTACAGTATTCTTGGCATAATGAATTTAAATTATTTTTCGTAATTGCTGACATTAATAATTCCAATTCATTATGCTGATAAAAACATAAGATAATGCATGTGGATATAATGAATCCCTTTATCACGGATCCCCTTGAAATTGTATAAAAATTTGCACAAACAAAACTACCATCATCGTGACCAACGAGCAACTTCAGACCTAATGGCTAATCAATTTTCTGATATACATGACAGATTCTTAAACTTTACAATAAAAAAGCTGTAAAAAACGGTACTTTTGGTACTAACATCTATTCAACAAAAATTTCAAGAACGAATGGTGGCAATAGGGCGCCCAATTAGGTAATAACATTCAACTCTACCTACCTAGGCAGATGCGTGCTTGTATCTCGCACACTTAAAATAAGTAATCTGCAGATATTTTTAGTGATCATTATTTGATAATTTGACAGATGAAGTTAAAAATGATGACAGACATAAAGACACAAAAAAGCGAACTGTTATACGTGAAAATAAAACAGCGGTTCTCAAGCGATTTGACGAACTGGGCTCTAGATTCGGTCACAATACACAGCAAATTCTAACAACTTTAGGACTAACTAACCGAATAGTGATTTAGAACGGTACATCCAGTGCAGTTTTATGATAATTTGCAAAACCTCAAATGCTATTCAGTAAATAAAAGAGATTGAGTACTTTTTCGAGCTCTTGAATAGGCCGAAGTTCAAATTACTCAGAATTCAGTTAACCAAAGACCGAAATTAAAATATTCTGCTATAAGTCGCAGATTGCGGTCAAATCAAATCCTCATTATAACATTCGTTGCCGAAAACGTATCACCCGAAATGTTGAAGGTGAAACTGAATGGAATTGTTTCAAAATTACGTCCCATTATTAGTAAAGTCTTCTGATTGTATTATTACCGTATGGGAGGAGGGGTAAATAATAAATTACCGAAAACGTGCAACTTGACTGTGCGAGAGAAGGTTATTATTCTTCACAAAAATATTAAAAATGATGCAAGAAAACATATTACCTGAATATATTACATGCAAAGAGTAAGACAGTAACTTGTGGAGAAATAGATTGAGAACGTTCTGCTTCTTAATATATTTCTCCACAAATGTCTACAAATCATGAAAAAGGAATAACATAAAATGACCAGTTCAGTTTTAGAACCAGAAATAAAGTATTGATCGTGCTATAATATGAATAATTCTAAAATTATGGAGTATAGAGTTTTCCATCGTAAAATGTTTGGCAATAGTTTTGAAAACTTAACCGCAAAATTCAATAATAAAATAGAGGATGAGCTATACATGGAGCCAAAATCTAGGTGCAATAAAGAATATTTTTTCGACAGCATTAGCAAATAAAAAACCAGATCTAATAGAATTGAATTTTAAATTCAATTGAAAATCATAACGTTTCTAAGCCTATATTTTAGCTATTCAAATTTACTGTATGCATTATAATTTGCTATATGTTTATCGCCACAGTTAATTTTTCAAAAAATAAACCGGGTTAGTAAATAGTCAAATAGAAAACCGGTTAAGCGGTTTCGGTTAGGCCGGTTTACCCTAGTCAGTACCCATTATAATTTTAGGACTACATTTTGCTGTACTATTGAAGGAATTCTTTAGGCTAGGAAAAA
>JANSTX010026767.1:0-32497 GCA_027564355.1 Penthetria funebris | reverse complement strand
ATATATAAATCGCTGATACATTTTACAAATTATCAAATAATAATGAAATGTACAAAATTTAAATTCAAATCAAAATTAAAGTGTTAAAACTTTTAACAGTCTGTTTTTTTATTTTCTTAATTATTTTCATTAAAATTATGTCAATAATATATCTTTGCAGGTAACAGTTTGCGACCAACATAACTTAAATTTATGACAACTGAGAGCAATTTCTATTTATATAAATAATTAAATGTAACATTTGTTATGGAAGTTATAATATAATAACTATACCCTTATTCACGATAACTTTAATTTGCTCTAAACTTTGTCACACCTACTATACGCATTAATAGTGACATATTTTCGTCACATTGTTATTGGATGACAGGGACTTTAATTATTGTTTCTAGTTGTCTCTGTAATTCCAATTTCTATTATGAACATCATGTTTATTGCAAAAAATCATAAAAATAAACAACTTTTTAATTTCTTGAATTTCACGGAAAACTGCCAGCTACCCAAACATTTGCCAAACCATTTTTATGCTAAATTCGATAGCTATTTAAGTAGCACCATCCAGCAATTGCCCAAATAGCTTCGCAAATATTAGAAATCTTCTACGTCATTTAGTTGTTGACCATCATCATACTAATCACCATTCGAATTTAAAATATTAAGTTTTAGTTTAATTTATATAATTATAATTCCATGGTCTTAGTAATTTCACCTTCATGTCTTACTCATTTTGTGTTAGTAGATAAATATTATCACTTACGATAACGATAACGTATTGAGGTAGATCTCCGTCTGACACATCTTGGCGATTTTCAGTGTTTACCTAAATTATAATCTAGTTCAAAATGAGTCATGAGAAATGAAAATGATAATAAAATACATACAATTTTACTTATGTTTTTGCGTCACCATTGTATAGAGTAATTTGAAACAAGTTTATTTAAAATTTGCGTAAACATCAGTTAAATTATAAGATTATACCCATATACACCACAATGCAATTGGTTAAAATATCAGTCACAATATTCTAACCATTACCAATACTTTTTTGGTGCTATGCAATCGATGCCGTATGTCTTATCTTAAGATTTAATGCGGATTTAATTTCACCATGACTTACGGTACAATCCATTAATCGTGTCATATAGTCAATTGTCGGTCAATTGAACTCTGAACAATCTGAACTTTTTTTTTTGATATCGACAAATTAATAATTGAATTTAACATTCCATTAAAAAAAACACATGTTCAGATTGGTTTACCTTACATTGACGTTTATATTACTGGCCCCCCGCATATTGTTTAAAAAAATTTACACCAATTAGACTTAATCTGCCAGCGGATGTGTTCTTGTCGAATATGTTACACAATTCAGTTAATTTTTTGTGATATATTTCTCATTTATTCGTTTAGCCGTTTGGAGGTTGTCCAGAATTTGTCCGCAATTAGTTTTAATAAATAATGTTCATTAAAAATATTTTCGGTAGTTAGTTTTAATAAATAATATTCATTAAAAATATTTTTGCCAGTATTGCAGTGAACAAATGATGAGAATTTATTAGTAGATACACGCCCATGCATTTAGTAAAATTGTAGTTTCTTTGTATATTCACCTACTTCACCATGTCTATACAGAAAAAAGCCCGATCTAGTTATCACAATAATATGAGGTGTGACACGGTTGACTGAAGAACGACTCTTTGTCAATAAATTATACTTGTTCCGTAGTTTTGTAATTCTGAACTATTCTTATACATTTTGAAATGTTCTTGAATCTTACTGTGCTTCATATAACGTGATCTCATAAGAAACCAAAAGATAAATAACAGCGATATATTTATATATATATATATATATACGCTCCGTTCTTGTCGAATGTCGGCTATATCTAGTTTGTTAAAAAGTTCAGTACTAATTATAGTACGGATGTGTACACGTGTAATAGAAATCGAGATGATGATATATAAAAAAAAATATTAAATATAAAATATTAATAGATACTAATTTTTATATATATTAACATTTGTATTATAATTACGTTGTTTATTTTAAATAAATTTGAATTTGAATAATACCATCCGCTCATTTATTTACAAAATCTACATAACTATTTTACTGTCATCATGTGACAAACTTTAATATAACCAATTTAAAATGAACGCTTCCGTTGTTGCATCCATATGGGATAAATGTGTATTGACATTTAATTTGACAAATAAAAAAGAAAAAAAAATTGGACGACGCCATCCAAACAATTTTAATAATTTATATGGGGATAAAAAAAACAAATTATTTACATTAAAATTGGTTTCTTGTATTAATTAAAATGAATGCAAATAACAATGAGGTTTGTAGAATATGTGCAAAAGAAACTGAAGATGGTATTATGCTTTTCTTAGATGCAAGAAAATCTACCTTAACTAAAGTTGGTTCGATGTTTATATTTTGTTTGTACGAGGTAATTAATAATCTTGATACTTTTATTTAATATTTATTTAATTAATTCATTTATATTATAAACAATGCTATGTTACAAATAATTTTAAAATTTACTTATGTATTGTATTTATATTTTGTTTAATATTTTGGTGACTTTGTTCTCAAATATTATGATCATTTTGACGGCTCATTTTGTAAATATTATTGAAAAAGATAGGTTTAGGCACCTCAAGACCTCCAAACCTATTATACCATATTACCAGCAATTAATATAAAGTTGTTTCTGGCGTAATAGTGACGAGGTCGTGATCTCTATATTTCCACACAACAAAATACGGCTCTAGACTAACCATATAATTTACGTGTATCATATTATTCAATGGTTGTAAATGGCATTGGACAATCTTGTTCTAATGCTTATTGTACCATAGAGGCATGTTGTCACACATGAAACAATATGTGAATTTGGTACCAAAATAAAGTAAAAAAAATTTAATATACTGTACATATTGTATTAGTATCACACAAACACGACTCTTTTAAGGACTTTTTTTTTGCAAAGTGGTGTGTTTACCGAATTGAACAATTCAAATCGGTCGTTCTTGTTTGTGTTTTTGTTTTTTTGAATACTTATTATGTACCTAACTCAAGGGTTTATGATCGCATTTTTGTTAGACTGAAATGAGCGGTAAATTTGTACGGTAGGTCAGTATATTACATAATTTATTTAATAATAAGAAATTCAAAGTTAATGACATCATTTCAACAATAATATTAAGAGAATGGTGATATTAAATATGTAAGTGTATTCATTATATAATTTAATGTTTCAGTTAAAAACCGATTCTTGTTATCCAACCACAATATGTCATAATTGCAAATTCCAATTGACAATGTTTTATGAGTTTAAGAAAGCCTCAATGGACACTGATTTCAAATTCGAAATAATGTTTAATAAATTAAAAAAGAGTCAAGAGAAACTGAATCAAGTTGTGATTAAGACCGAATTATACGATGAAAATGAAGAATTACAAGAAATTGGACACCAACAATATGATGAACAACAGCAACAAGTACAAAACAACGAACAAAATGGCAGTAAAGAATATCGGCAAAACGAATTTCGAGAAGGACATTTGGAAAATGTAGATAAATATGCAATTGAATATTTAGATGAAGTTGAAATTGAGGACATTGTTGTTAATGATCCCGATATTGATGATGATGATGCATACTATGATCCATCAAATCAAAATATACACGAAGAATTAAATAATAAAAATAATATTAATAATTACAATAATAATAATAATAATAATAATAATAATAATAATGATGATAATAATAGTATGAGCGAAAGTGAAATCCAAAATAATAATTATGAAGAAATTCATGAAGAACAAATTTTAAATAATAATGAATTTACAACAAAAATTGTAGAAATTGATAATATAAAATATGAATTAGATATACAAGATGAAATAGAATATTTAAAAGATTATGAAGGTACACGAGATGAAGATCAAGTACAAGAATATGGTGATGATGTTGATGAAGAAATGATAGATAATGAAAATTTAGTTGTAGAAAGATTAGAATATTCAGAAAGTGAACAATATGATAATGAAGCTAATGATCTTGAACTTGAAATTGATGATTTATTATTGGGATTGAATGGTGAAGATAGAAATGACGCAGAAGGTAATGGTGAAAATGAACAAAGATCGGAAAGTGTGTTGAATTCAAGTACTTATGAAATTGAGTTTTTGAAAAGTATACGAATAAGAAAGAATACAAAATTAACAAAAGATGGTAAAATTATTAATAATCAATTAATTTGTACTGTTTGTTCACGAGAATTTGATTTAAAAAGAGATCTTGCCGAACACATGTAAATTTATTATATTAATTAATTATGATTAGGAAATTTATTATTAAAAAATTTTTTTTTTTTATTTAAAGGAAAATTGTACATCATTATAAATGTCTGGAATGCCCAAAAGTTTTTATATCCGAAGAACTTTTAGTATCACATGCAAAAGTTCATGCAGGATTACCACCACACGAGTAACTACTATAAATTGCCCAGTAAAATTATTATTGTATTAACACATATTCCAATTCATTTAATGTAGATGCAGTTATTGTGGAAGAGGGTTTCAAAATAGGTCGTCATTAGCAAATCATGAATACAGACATTCAAATGTCAGACCATTTCCATGTAAAATGTGTGAAAAATTTTTTAAAACCAAATGGGATCTAGAAATTCATTATCGTGTTCATAAGGATATTAGAAATCATATTTGTGAAGTTTGTGGTAAGTAAAAGGTTTTTTAAGTTTAATTTTTTTTCTTGCTATTTTCTACATAAATATATAATAATAAATTATAGGCAAAGCATTCCGTGTTCATAGTCACATGACAGCCCACCTTGAATCACATGCAACAGAAAATAAATATCAGTGTCAATTGTGTAATAATTTGTATAAAACAAAAATTACACTTAAATTACATATTAAATCGGCTCATTTGGAACATAGTAAACATGTGTGTAAAGTATGTAATAAGAGTTTTGGTCTTAAATTTCGTTTACAGGTAATTAATATGTTAGTATTTTTTTTTTTTTAAAAAAAGTAAATTTCTCCTATTTCTTCTTTCTCCTGTTTTAAAAAATTAATGGTCATAAAAAAATAATCAAATACAATTTTATTATACTAATACAAAAATGTGTATTCAATGATTTCGGCACACTATTTTTATAACAAAAACTAAGGGTAGCTTCTAAAAACATTAGTAATGTTGGTTTTTTTGGTTACTTGAACCCAATTTTGCACACGTTCATTGGTAATTCTATCCCAATATATGTAAGTAGGTTACAATGGCGGATCCATACAGACTAAAGAACGGACCCCAATTAGCATGTTTGTGCTAAAAACTCGGGAAATCGTAGGTAATAATAATGTAAGTGATCCACCAATTTTCTGCCCAGCAGTCTATATCTATACTGACAAAGTGTGGAGAATCTGCACTGCAAATGTTCGACAATTTTTTTTCGCCTTACATCAACGCAACTGTGGCACAAGGGTTTAAACGGAATCCTTATTCCTTTCAATGTGATCTTCAATTAGCCTATGTCCCGTGTAAACTGCTACGAAGAATTTGTTCATATCATGCCGAGACAAGTTCTTATCTGCTTTGACTTATAATAGCATATGATTGAGACTAAAAGATACTATGTGGTGTACAGGTTAAGATGACGATGTCTACCCTGAAAACTATTAATTAACTATAATATAATATATTGATTGTGACATTGATGCTTACCAAATTTTTTTGTTTTTATAGAGGCATTTGAAAACCCATACAAAGGGAACGAATTTACCACTTACCGGAGATAAACTTGGATCGTAAGTAATAATAATTAATTAATTGTACAATAAATATTAATTAAATTAAATGATACAAATACCACTGTGTGATGGATTAATATATATATATATATAAATATATATATAGAAACGATTAAAAAGTGTTATATAAATTTTTATGTTGCGGTAGACTTGTAAAAATAATACATGAAAAAGAAAAAAAAACGATTTTTCAGAATAAATTATTTTTAACTAAAATATTAATAAATATTGTTTAATGAATGTAATATTTTGTGCTTTGTATAAGGTTATAGAGTGTACCAAATACAACTATTCATTTACATAGAACGTTCTCGACTGGTAAACATAAATTAGCAAAAATCTAGTTTAGTTGCTTTTGTAAATGCAATAAAATATGCAGTGTTTTATCCTTTCTATTCATTAGTACCATAGGTTGTAATAAATTAAAACATTTTCCTACTATTTGTATCGACAAGAAAACTCATTATCATTTTAAAATATTTTAAATATTCAACGGAAGTCAACCAACAGATCTAAATCATTTCCAAAAAAAAAAGCGCGCTTATCATCTGAACATGTACAAAGTTAATATGAGACAGTGAGGCATGAATTTGTGGATATAATTAAAATTTAATTATATCTAACTATAGATAATTTATGATTCCACTATAACCTGATTCATTTAAATTACTAACGAGTTTGGTTTAAACAATAATTGAACATATATTAGGCGATACTTTTTGACAAAGACCTGCATTTGTGATATAAAATATCCTTTGCTACCATTCCAATTCTCAGCACTAATAGGATATCTCTTATCAGCAGTAAACTTACAAAATCGGTAATATTTATCAATTGTTTAAGAAAAGATAAAACTAATAACCCCGGTGCATATAGAAAAAATGCTTTATAGTTTATTTCTGAAATTTCTTAATGTCTAGTATTAGCTAAATTCTGAAATTTTGCAATGACTAATCGAATTACTTATTTCATTTTAGAGTAGCATAATTAAGCGAAGCAAATTTAAGCATTTACTTGTAATTGTTGGGATACGACGCGTGGAACAAATTGTGTTTAACATTAATTACGATATTTTGCGGATAGAGACATATAGTAAAGCTTCGTGTTCACTATAAAGTTTTTTGTGTCGAGATAGATAAAACTTTCTTGTAGAGACGCGTAGAGAAGTGTACACATTCGGTAGAGGCCAATATAAGCGCGCCACACATACTCTACGGTAGAGTTCTCTCCACTAAAAAACTCTGTAGTGTATACGCTCTTTTTTGTGAATGGTAGATGTCTACACTACGCCCTAGTAAACATGTTTGATAAGTTTTTTTCTATACAGTAGTAGTTGTTGTAAATTTATGTTTTTTTTTTCAAGTGACAATTGAAATATTAAAAAAAATAAAATAAAATAAAATAATATTAATATTAATAATATAAATAAATAGTACTTCAGTGCGTGAAAATAAAATCAATGTAATTAAATAAATTCAGCATTTTATCGGGAAAAATGGCATCCGCAGTAAAGAAAATACGCAATAAAATAACAAAACCGATCATTTCTACCATATGTCTCTACAATAGAGAAATATTCGTCTTCAGTGTATACAGTCTCTGTTGCGCGTATGGTAGAGCTCTACTCAAAATTGCTCTACAACAGCTCTACATAGTGCGGTTAAATGGTAGCAGTACGGCAGTAAGCAGTACGAGGTATTTGCAGCTAAAAATCTTTTATCTAACTAATAATTTAGTTAATAAGTAACACAATTTGTGAATAATGTCCATTTATCTTTCACAATATAATTTTAAAGTTGGTTAGATATGTTTAAATTTTATGTGCATAAATTGGGAAATGTAAATGGAAAAGAGATTAGTAAAAATCAGTTCACCTAAATTGTACAGATGGTTACAAGCAATAGAATCAATCGATTACTGCATCACAGTGCCAGAGATACTCCATCGACAATACTAAATATGAAAATATTTTAGTGCAATGAAATATGTAGATGCATGTACTTAATTACATATACAGGATGAATAATATGTTCCAGGCCGATTTTGTTTGGAAGTAATTTCTCAATTGGCATTAAAACATTTTATTTAAACATTTGATGATTGAATATAGAACATTACGCGAGAGAAAGCAAACTGTGGGCGACAACGTAGTCAACGCGCACAATAATTGAAAATGTCTCAAGGAAGTTTGTTAAAAATTCACAAAAAATATTTGCCATCGTTATCCATATAAAATTCAATTTATACAGAAAAACGACCAAATGTGACGATGTGTCTGAAGTGCTCGCTCGGCTTTTAAAGATCTGTAGAATTATCATGATCGACGAGGCACATTTTTACTTGACTATTATTAAACAAAATGCCGTACCCTCACAGAGAGACTGCATGCTGTGACATTTGGGCCAGCGGCATCATAGGGTCATATTTGTTTGCGGATACTGGAGACGATGCCATAAATACTTTCTGGTGATCATTTTCGTGACATGTTGGAAACTTTCTTCGGATAAATTGTGACTACAGCACATGTGATTCTAACAAGATAGTGTTACACAACTCGTGCTGTCAAAAAGTGATTATTTCCTGTGCTGGATTACTTGAATAATTGATAGATCAATATGTAATCGCTGAAATAACACCATTTAAAATATATTAGTCACCTTTTTTCTCAGCCTTTGTTTTAACCCCATTTACATTGGAGACCCTGATTCTGTTACAGCATAATCCTATATATATTGAACGAGAATTATAATTTAATTTAGTTTTTATATTTTTTAATTTACACCAATAATAACAAATTACCAGTAACAGTGAGTTATCAATCAATTTGCCTAAATAATTTTGTTTTTGTTCTTTATTTCCCAATAATATTACTGGTGTTTGCTACAAACAAAAATGATAATAATTTATAACATTAAAAAATATTTGTCGTGCGATAAGAAAATAAACATACCTCAGACCAGTTCCTTCTGTTGCCAACATTATTCCAGTACAACCAAAAGCTAATTCAAAAACATCTAATTTTAGACTACCTAAATTAAACCCTCCAGTATGGAGTCAATTTAATAAAATTTAATGTAAGTACCAAAAGTTTTGTTAATTATGTATATGTTAAATTTAGATAAATATTTGAATTTCCCATACAACTTATCTTATTAAATTTTAAGTAAAAACATTTCACTAGTTATTTGTTATTCAAAACCTAACATTATAATTAATTACATTAATTTTTATTATTTAAATAAAATATAGTGCAAATTTAAATGTTAGTGTCAAATTTTCGTATTATTTGTATATGGCTAACCACACGTTATTTAAGCAGGGTTGTCTATTCATCTATCATTAAGCAAGTACCTTTCAAAGTTCAGTTTCTCTAAAAAAATAAAAAACAAAATTAATGTTAATAATAATCATATACGGCAAAAATTTGAAATGAAACAAGTCAATATAATGTTCTACGCATGCGCGAAAGCTGTCAAACATGTAAACTAGCGAATCAAGTTCATTTGTTCGCTTCTAGCGACTAGAGTATATCTGCATATGTTGCGAATAGAGTATAATTTCGCCCCAAACTATGTAGCGGGAGTATTTTAAAGTTTAAAATTACTTCTTTTTGAACTTTTGAAGTAGTTTTAAGAAAATTTTGAAGTACTTTTTTTTTCAGTTTTCGGCTGTATTATTTTCGACTATCATTTATGTTTCATAATATAGTACTACATTTGAGTTATATATTAAATCAAATGAAAGGCTGCATACAACATTATATATAGAGGCTGGTTGTCAGATTTGTTATTTGTGTTCATGTATGGTTTGATAACATTTGTTCGTTTACAATTATTGAAGACAAATTTAGTATTTATTAATTGAAATAGTGTTAAAATAAATATTTTTATTAGATTATATCATTTAGTGTTTATTTGTAGTGTCACATATAGTTAATTATCATAGAAATGTTGATTTGTATTGTAGTTTTTTGTCCTTTGGCGAACACCGCTTGTGTTTATATTAAATAAAATAATTAATTTTTCACTATATAAAAACATCCAATCAAAGTAAAATCATTTCTGATTTCGTTTTCGATAACATCAATTTTAGTTATTTAAAAGAGTAATAAATAGTTAATGCAATTTAACATGTTTTTTGGTAAAAGTACGTTTGAAAATATATAGTGAAACAGGTACTTGATCGGTTAAACATTTAAATAATTTGGTAGGAAGTTCACAGCAACCTAGTTTTTTGATGACGGGTGTATTCACCAAGTCCATAAGCAATATAATAATATATATCTATATTTTTACCATAAAACTGACATTTACTTTGATCGTGTTTCGGTGATTTTGCAGGAGGTAAATATAGATTGAGCAAATCTCAAAATGTTAGTCGATCATTCCATTCAACACCAAATTGATTAAATATTAGTGCATATCTAGAATTATTTTCGTTTGTCATAAACAACCAAAATATAGTAGTCTATTGCTTATTCAAATTACTGTTTCAGGTAAATCAGCAGAAGTTGTTCGAAGCATCAGACAAATTTATAGTGGTCATAATTAAAATGTTAGTGTAATTGTTAAAATAGAAAATAGATTGGGACAACTTCAAATTATGAACGATTCTACAATGTAGTTGTAAGTTTTATTTGCTTAAGATGAGACAAGCAGTGTTATAATATGTTTTAATAATTGATATTTTACAGATAATCATGACGCACCAACGAACAACACCAGCACTCTCATTTTTTCACTCTACATCTTGATATTTTGGTACTAGCCACATTAATGACAGTTTGTCGTTCCCTAATTTTTCATCTACTAGGCTGTGGATTCCAATTAAACGTATAACTTGCGGTATCATTGATCCGGATGCCGTAGTGTATAGCCAAAATAAGAAATATTTCCTTATTAATTATTCAAAGATAAATATCTCAATTAAAGTGTTAGTTTGAAATTATGCTTATCTTTGTCGTGCGTTTTTCCGAATGTCTTTATAATCTGTACGCATCTTACATTGGTGTTTTGAATATTGTATTTTAAGTTTTTCCTCCGCAGTATGAATATTCCATGTGTCACCACTAAACAACTCCTGCACACCATAATTGCTGAAACCAAGAACATCTCCACCATTTCGCTTCAAAGCATTTGAAAATGTGTCCCAATTAATCAAATTATTGTCTTATGTCAACATCAATATATGCCGCTTTAGACTGCCTTTACATATTTTCCAATAGTCTGTTAAGATACTTGATACATTATTTTAATTATTGAATAAACATAATTTTAAAATGAAATTTTCATATACTGTTATTAGTAAATTTTAAAAATTCATCTCTATGCTCGCAAGTTACGAGTATACGAGATGATAGTGTATTTGTTCACAGTGTAACACCTCAGATCAATATTTGTATTTCTGTAATAATAGGTTAACAGAAATATATGGAAGTAATAACAATGAAGTAAGATAATCGGTGTATATTGCGCCAGAAATGCTAAAAATGAATTTAGACAAACTTGACACACTTGACATCAGTAAGTGTGGTGATATCTAATGGTATTTCGACTGAATTGAAAGTGGAGCGGATAATCAAGGTACCACAGAAGTTAAACAACTTTAGTATATGTCGTTCGAGAACTATCGTATAATCACCTTACTGAACGCAGTTTTTTGCAATAGTTATACACGATAGGATCAGTTGATGAGTCTTATTACCGTGTATTCGTAAATAAACGGCTGATTTTCGAACTGGCAGTCGTAGACAAATAACACAAACACATTATGAATCAGTCAATTGATTTTCTGGCAAATACCGTAATATGTGCCATAAGTCGACTTTAGTCAAGCGTTCTCCATTGTTGATTGTGTTATGATGTAGACGATTCTTGAATGCTATGGAATACCGTTTAAATTAATGAACTGGTACGATTATCGTAGTGGATATTCAGATGACAATTATGAATAAAAGCTTAGCCACGAGTATTATGAATTACTTACAAATACTATCTGCACCACGTCATCTACTACCAATATTTAATGAAAATAAAACATCGAAAATAGGAATAAACACTACAAGGCGGAGAACAGCATATATACATTTGAGGAAAACAACTATTTAGAATTAAATACCAGAATGTTTTAAATATTGATTACTCTACTATATAAGCGATGACATTGCAGCTAACAATTCATTACTAAGTTCAAGTTTTTATTAAGAAGGCAGACTACGAGAAAATAAGATTCAAATAAATTTGTAAAGTAAAATAGTTATTTGTTATAATTTGTGAAAATTCTTATATTGAATAAATTAAATTTGTATTGCAATTACAAGTGATATTTTTATTATACTACGTCCAAGGCTATTTATAAGGAAGAGTTATGAAATAAATATAATAACTACCTTAGCAGTTTTTATAACACTATTATCGAAAACATACTACGAGTATAAAAATAAAATTCAAGGATAGAAAATTTTAAAACACAGGATTTACTCGTATATTGTAATTACATTTTTCTTCATTAAATGTTATTATACATAAAATTACTTGTAATTTATTTTATACAAAGATACGTAAAGAAATTGGTATATAGATATGCAAATTGAGCAAAACAAAAAAAAAAAAAAAAACAACTCGTATATGGCATATTTCAAATAAAGTACCTAAACATACCTATATATTGTACATTAGAATATGTACCCGTACTATTGTATATGTGTACTTAGCAGTTTGCATTCAAATAATCTAATTTTACATAATTTTTCCCAGAGGTACTTCAATTTAATTATCTTTCTCTAGTTTATTCTATGAATAACTTTATTGTTTGTACCAAACAAAATTATAATATTATTCTGTGAACATAGAAAATAACTAATAAAAAAAATATTTAATGAAAATTTAGATACCGAGTAACGAGCAAAATTACCAATCACATGTATAATTTCCTGATACGAGAAGATCATTTTGCATATATAAAAATGAAATTCTACAATTATATTCTTGTATACGAAGATATTATATATATTTGCCATTGCAAATTATCTTCATGTAATTTACCTAATTTTGTAAAATCAGAGATGTTCTTGGCAAAAAAAAGAGGCGTTTTTCCAGAGTCGTCCAGCATTGAGTTAATAGTAAAATATGGCAGCCAACAAGTTAACCTTTTGAGTTGAACACGTCACATGGTTGCCATTAGGAATATAATATTTGGATAGATAGAATTTCTTACTTAAGTTTTTGGATTGAACAGGTATTTAGTTTGCGCAATGACTTTTTTGCAACAATGACGTGCAGAAATATATGTGAATCTGAGGAAAGGATCAAATTTGTAGTCATTGAATGAACACGCGTATACCGATCGACAGCCTCTCTACAATTTATTGGCGTGAACCATAGGTTTCTTTTTAATTGAGAACTTGGTATGAAATTACTTATCCTAATGAAGAATATGAACGAGAATGTTGAGAACGCGTACGATCCCGATCAAGAAAATCATTTCAGTTGACAGTTGTTATAAAATTTTCGTAACCCATTCCAATCTTCTATATAAAGCAGTATATAAAGCAGTCTTTTAAACACTATGACCATATAAATCTATAGCTTTTTATTTTACTGACAACAATGTTTACAAACAGTGATCGTGTTTCCAGTGTAAATATAGGTTATACAACCTATGGATGTTATTCGTCTATTCCATATTCTTCACCTCAAGAAGATATGTAGTAATCATAGAGTCCGGATTTTCATGAAAATATATTTGTTTTTTTATATATTTATTTATTTATATATATTCCCTATTCAAGGTCAGTACTCTAAAATGATTCAGACAATGATCTCAAGTAGTTTCTCAATGATTTTAATGCCAATGAGCCATCCAATGAGCAAACACAGGAGGTCATGATTATTATTATTATTATTATTATTAGCCATAATTAAATGCTTTTTGTTCAACGTTTTAGAAAAGTTGCAAAGTAAAAGATATAATTGGCGGAGTCAAAGACTAATATTTGAAGGGCGAATAATTCATTTCGCTCAACTATCTACCAATCAAAATAGTAGCGGATTTTCCACTCTCTGGATTTAATAAAGATCAAACCCGTACGAGAATAAATTGTTGAAAGCAGCCTAAAGTGAAATACAGGATGATGTTGAAAATGAATGTCAGATATTTTATATACCTTATTAATTAATAACTGATACTAATTTTACGACACTCTCAGAATATTTATTATTTTAATTATTTTATTCCCCTATTGAAACAATAAATTTTGAATATTTAAATTCATAAATTTATACGAAATCTTCAAGATTTTGTTATAGTTCTAGGACGTACACTTGTGTGTCATACATAAGGGTTTATATATTGAATATATAGTAGAAGGGTAAGTCTGATAAGATAATTCATGTAATTGACGTTATTTTAATATTATTGATCACAAAACTATTAATGAATATTCATGAACATTCTAATTTATTTTACATATTCTTATCATTTCTGTCATATTAAATAATACTCGTATATTTTCATATTTTCGTTATAACAACCTCAACAAGTTTTATTATTCATTAATTTTAGTGTAGGTGTAATATTAACCATATTAGAAATATTATCGTAAGGGATGTATGTTCTACATGATATTATTTAAATATATACACAATATAAAATATAATATATATATATTTACTTATCGTACATCGTTTCATTTATAAGTAGTACTCCATATCTAAGTACATATAATTTATAGAATTACTAAAAGGAACAAATTTCCATACAAACTAACATTTAAGGGATATATGGAGGTAAGACATGCAGTCTAGATATTGTATATTCAGAATTAGAATCTTCTTGTATTTCATAGACAGAGACTCTTTGTCTCTGAGGTCATTAAAATGAATTAAGCGATTTATATTCTTGTAATTTGTTGAATTTATTTTATGGATGGCACAAACACATTTGGGAGCTTTAGGATTAATTGCTGAGATAAAATTGATATATGTTATTTATTACATTGTTATATATATATGTATATATATATATTTCGAATACAAAATGTAAATAAATTTATAGTTACTTATATATTATAAATAAATGATTTGCAATTAGATTTGTGAGAATTTTTAAAACGCCATTTTGAAATCAATTGAAAAAAGGTATGGTTTGTTTCAAATTCGATATTTGAGACAATTAAATATTTACTAATAGGAAATGAGTTATGTAAAGTGGGTTTTCTTTTTTTTCATTTCAAATGAATTTATTACAAATGCATACAAACGAAAAAATAACATTTCTAATATACATACATAGACCAAATAAAATAGGCAAATTTTAAAATTCAATTTTGAAAAAAAAAGTAAATATATATAAAAACCTATCTATGCACAATCGAGAACCAAGTAGATTTGTGAGACATTAACAATCGTCATTTTAAATGTTTTGAATTTATTCAAATCAATTGAAAATATTTTTGCCAATTTACAATAGAAATAGACATAATGAAATTTAAAAGTTAATTTAATTTACTATTACTGTTAAAATTATTGTTTGTAATATTCAATATTTTCTGGTGGTGGATGATATTATAAGGTTTGGTTTATTTAAAACTCAATATTTTTGGTAATTAAATATTTAATAATAAAAAAAGGTATTGTACTATGATTGTTATATATTTCTGTTTTGTTATAAACTCTTTTTTAAAAATCTTATTTTAACTAATTATATGATTAAAAAAACTATTTAATAAAATTGTAGGATATTTTTAATATAAGCTATTTAGAATTATGTAATTAAATGCGTTAATGTATTTATTTATAAAAAAAAGGAAAAAAATATGTAAATGGTAATTTATTAAATATATGTTAAAACTAAAGAGAGACATGAATTTTAATTTTATAAAACCCACTTATCCATTCCTACATCCACTTTCCTTTTATTATTATTGAATAAAGTCTGTTTTGAGCCCGATTGCCGATTCGAAATAAGGGAGTATCAAATTTTCCTATACCCGCAAAATGCACCACATATAGTTTTAATCTTGTCAATGGAAATCTAGCCAAATATTCAATTTATCTTGAATTTTATAATTAATCGAACTAACTGCACAGTTCAGATTTATAAATAATAAAAAAAAATCATAAAAAAGAGAAATAACTGTCTAAAATACTTGTTTAAAAAATGTCCAAAATTCAATAATTCTTACGTTCTATGAGGTTAGCATCAATTTAGGAAGTAAACAATTTATTTAAGCCTTCGAACAAAGTATTAAAATATTATTTGAGTATCAGGCGACAGCATTTTATTTTTTTTTCTAAAATTTAAAAATATAAGCAAAAATGCAATAATTCGTACCATCTACGAGGCGAGTAGCTATTGCAGGACGTAAAAAAACTGTTAATTTACCCCCGAACAAATTATCTGGAAAGTGTCATTTCAGTATCAGGCGAGCAGCATTTTAAAAAAATGAAAATAATATTTTTGGTTCCAAATACGCATGCGTCATGAGTTTATTACATACGCATACAAACGAACTATATTTTAAAATTTCTTACATACACTGACCAATTAAAATTGACAAATTTTAAAATTCAATTTTGTAAAAAAAGAGAAAACAAAGGTAGGAACCAATTAGATTTGTGAGAATTATTAAAACGCCATTTTGAAATTTTTGAACTTTTCAAATCAATTGAAAAACGGTATTGTTTGTTTCAAATTCGATATTTGAGACATTTTGGACAATTAAATATTTACTAATAGGAAATGAGTTATGTAAAGTGGGTTTTCTTTTTTTGCATCTCAAAAAAATTTATTAGAAATCCATACAAACGAACCAATAACATTTCAAAAATAGATATAAACGCCATTTTTTTTTTAAATTTCTAATTTACATACAAATAGACCAAATAAAATATGCAAATTAAAAAAATCATTTTTGAAAAAAAAAAGTGAATACATATAAAACTTATGCACAATCAAGAACCAATTAGATTTGGGAGAATTTTTAAAATGCCATTTTCTTTAAAAATTTCTAATATACAAACAAATTGACCAAATAAAATAGATAAATTTAAAAATTCAATTTTGAAAAAATTGAAAATAGTATAGAAACCTATGCACAATCGAGAACCAATTAGATTTGTGAGACATTTACAATCGTTATTTTAATTGTTTTGAATTTATTCAAATCAATTGAAAATAATGTAAACCAACTTTTGCCAATTTACAATAGACATTATGAAATTTAAAAGATAATTGAATTTGCTTTTACTGTTAAAATTATTGTTTGTAATATTCAAGTAGTATGGTAATTAATTAAATATTTAATAATAGAAAATGATAATATACTGTGATCGTTATATATTTCTGTTTCGACAAAAGGCCATCCGAGGTCATGGTCAGGTCGTTTCGTATTGATATGGCCAATACTTTAAACAGCAATTTAAATTTAATTTCTTATTGGTGACTGAGAAATCTTGTAATATTCAATGCGAATAAGACGCAGTTCTGTCTTTTGTCGCATAAGTCAAATACTCTAGATTCAACTATCCATATTGATGGTGAACTCTGTCGGAACGCATGTCAATTCGATACTACTATGGAATGATCACATCTTGTGTGTGGTCAAAAACGCGGCCAAAAGTCTTGGGGTTTCTGCATCGTTGTAGGAAATATTTGAATACCGAACATATTATACCATTATATATAAAGCATATATAAGGCCTCTAATGAAGCGCGACTTTTACTGAAAGTCAATAATGCTGTTACCATACTACTTATTATCACTCTATATGTTAAACAAATATATCAGACGATTCTATCTTAATGTCTCTAAAATCCAAATCTCCTCTGTATCTTTATATCTCGAATGATTCACTAAGATGTTAAAATTGTTGGCTAAGGAGTTTTGTATAAAAAAAATAGAGTCATATTATGCTTTCGGATTGTTGATGGATAGGTCAGCCATAAATAACCAATCAATGCATAGTATATAGAATATTTTCTTCACACTTTCCGTCAACGTAGGCAAACTGCTTTTAATATTAAAAAAGTAAAGTTGGGTTAGTCTAGGAATATCAACAATCAACGAATATCTTACAATGAAAAAGATGTCTAAACTATGATCATTCTATATCAGCTGGATAGTGTATTAACGTCTAAAATGAGTCGGTATTCAAAATGATGATGCAGAACATTATTACATTGATCAATAACTAACTACCTGTAGTAACAATCTCTGGCGTTTATTTTAGTAATTAAACCTGGTATTAGTTCAAGTCTTGTCACTAACAATAAGACCTAACTCTCGTTGATTCTTACAAAACAATAAATTTCTAACAAATGTGCGTGATCTAGGGTGCTGAGCTCTTGGACAGTTATAGCGAAAAAGTGGATACAAATACTAGATAGGAATTCTTCGCTCTTAATAACATAGTAGTGATGAGTTTGTAATTTGTGATATGTACACATTTGCATTTTGTAGTAACTGTAAATCTATTTACATTTTGTATCGAAATATTTAACGTACTTTTCCTTATTGTCGTTTGACATATAAATGTGCAATTTTATATGTGTGTCAACAAATTATTGTAGATGCATTCTGTCCAAAATTTAAAAAAGCTTAATTTATTTAATGTTTTTTACTCTGTTGATCACTGTTTACAATTTGTTTTTATGTTTAATTATTTCTGCGCCATTAAGTGATATGTAATTAAGAAATTTTAATTTAATTTTTTGTGCATTAAAAGTACTAAAATATAAAAGAAAAAAACACAAATACATAATTGTTTTTTTTTTTCTATTTGGCATTTATGCAAATATATAAACATTTATACAACAGTCAATCAATTTCATCGTCATCATCTCAACCTTCACTACAAATGAGACTATAGACGATCAACGAGCAACAGTAATTTTTTACGATTTCTGACTTGTTGTAACAGTTCATTCCAAATGTTATTTTATTTGTTATTTTTGGTTGACCAAGTCTTTTAATACCGTGAGGATTCCAGTCAAGCGCATACCAAGTGTTATTATTGTCTCAGTGTATGGCTGATTTAATTCCATTTTATTCGTCTCTTATTCGAATCTATTTCGGGCATGGAGAACACCGGATTCTGGTGTCTAGACTTAGGGATTGCATTGGTGTGGAGTCTTTTAACGGACAACTGCTTGCGGGTGGTGCAAAGTTAGTGTTCAGCAAAAAACTCTGATCAAGTATCTTCAAATAACCATAAATTTTAAGGTCATACATACCGAATGATGTATTAAACTAGGGTTATTCAACTAGTCTACTAGATGTCTGTACGCATATAGTAGTATTTACCATATTAACGAGCATTATGATGTGTTGAACGAGAAATTCCCAAAACTCATAGGAACCAAATGAAACCAAGTATAAAATCAAACAAATAAAGAAACTTCGGGCAATAAAATGACGAAGGTATACTAACTGCAGGTATGTACTTCATCTTTTACTCCAAATGAAGGTGTTGAACTACAAAAACACGCAGATCACTGAGATCAAAACTGCGAAAAAAGGCAACTGGCAGGCACTCAAAGACTAAAAGAGAAAAAAGACTGACGATGGCAGCTGAGTAGAATTTTTCGTCAGCTGGGTCTATGTCGAGTGATAGGGTACAAAAGAGAAACCGATTAGATAACGAATCTAAAACCAGCAGCAAAAATTACAAACCGGATCACCAATAATATATATCAAAGATAAATTATATACAAACGGCTATCATTTGTGAAAATCCGGACGTTAAACTGAAAGAGGATATGGTGAACATAATGCAAGAACTCTTCTCGAAGTTAGGCAAAATAAAATAGAACGAAATACTACTACTATTACTCGGCTGGTAGATAGATCAATCAATATTACTTATTGCCACGATATTCCAATGAAAACTTCTTAAAAGGAATAATGGCGAATATTAAGCTGCAAGCTAGTTGTTGCCCAAGAACTGCCAAAACTAATTAAGGCGTTGTTGTAAACGGTAAAAAATAGAATGACAAAAAGACAAATTATTAAACGAGGATTTACTAACAGACGAGTGCCAAGTTAAATGGTCTATAAATAAATTTATATCATTATGTTTCAAATAGCAGTTGTTGTCTTTATTCCAATAACAATTAGGACATCCAATTCACTCAGTATATCGTAATTTCTAATAAAGGTAATGAAAAGTATCATTAAGTCATGGTAGTCGGGGTTGTCCGCGGCGTTACCTACTTTTCTATGTACATTAATGAGCTACATGACAAACTCAACATAAAGAGATTCTATATGCAAGGATACAGTCATTGAGGGGTAATTTCAAGATTGTACATCAGGTTGGATACATACTGCGCTAACAATACTGCAACGGTGGTGTTAATCGGGTGAACTATGTGTCAACCAAAACAAGATTACAATTGTTCAATTGTTCAAAAGTGAATTTAGCACTTTTAATCTAACGTAAAATAATAGCGTTTTATATAATATATAGTCTACTAGCTGCGTAGCGTCCTTGAATTCAATACATTCACTGAATGCATTAGAATTATAATATGTGAAATAAAAAATACATCAAATAATAATACTGATTCTATATTAATATATAGTACTTCATATGTGATACCGTAGTATAATGTTTATACAATTACATATATACTTAAATAATAATGAAAGAGAATAAAGGAGTACAATGGCCAGCCATGCAAAATAAGTCTTTATATATAAATTCAGTTTTTTGTACTGATTTTTTTCCTTATAATTACGTGCGTAACAGCGATAAAGTTAAATAAGATACATCGTAGTATGAACATTTACACAATTTAAAAATAAGTTTGAGATAAAAATGAATTCAATATTGTAATTGACTTTAAGATTCGGCATGCATTCAATCGCACAGAACGAGTTTTAAGTGATTCAATACATTTATGCATTAAATGTATAATCCACCAGACTAGCATACATATATTTCAATCACAATTTCTATAGTTTAGGATAATTATGTAAAATTTGTTTTATAAATATATTAATGAATGTACTTACTTTTTTTTGTATTGTTCATCTTTCAGCATTTCACTATCTACGTCAATTGTTGGTAAACAGCATTGTGCATTAATAGTCATTACTCACCTGCATTCAAATTTTTTTTTTAAATATTAGTAAATAGTATAATTTAATTTTAATTGAAAATGATAATGATTTGGTTAAAGTTAGTATGCTAGAACGTTGTACAGAAATGATATTATAATTACCAAATTATTAGATTATAACCTATAGTACTTCATAAGTATGAATTCAACTAACCATTTTATTAAATAATGCATGATTTGATAGTTAAATGTCGTATTTGTCGACTTGGTCAATGAATAATTTAACAGCAAACTAGGTACTATGGAGTTTCTCATATCACTTTACTGTGTTTCCCAGTAAGGAATACCTCAATAATAATTGTTTCGTTATTACTTCATTTAAATTCGTATAGGAAACTTCAGAATGATATATATGATGAGGATATTTTTAGAATAATTGTATTTAATAATACTTCTCAGAATCTAGAAGTGGTATAATAGTTAAGGCGTCCATCACATAGAGGATGTTATGGGTGATATTACAATTGCACAAAACTTAAGTAAATTACGTACATTTTCATAATAAAAGAATACAGTTGAGACAATTACAACTATATCAATAATCAGGATAGCTTCTATGTATTTTAAAAAACAGTAATCCGAATAACTTCTTATACACGTATATAAATAAAAACAAATTATTGATCATGATAATCTATGCATCTATCTATGCATCTATCTATATAATCAATTTATCGAATATCATGGTAACATTGTAATTCATTCAGTAACCAGAAATTTTAATAAGTAGAATCAGCAGTTTCAATCCATCATGTATCGTATGGACATAATTCATAAACATAATCTCATGTCAACGGGGGCTTTGTTGTAAATGTAATGATCACACGAACCGAATTTGGTCAAAATTTATATTCAATCAAGCAATCTTTACCGGTAATTGGATCAGTTGGCAATTGAATCTGATGGAACCATGTGTATCCATGGTTGCGAAAGTGTTCCAGCATTTAAAATTAGATCAACATCAATTCTAATAGCATATTTTATGTTATCCTGTATTAAGGTATCATTAATTTCTTTCGTCTTTGCTGTGTTATATGAAAATTGACGAGTATATCGCAATTATTCTAACTTTTACTAAAACGTTTGTACAAAATATTTAAATTAATATATATTCATATAGTTCTACATATTAGATTTTCGTAGTTAGAACTGCTACAGATGAGAATAGAAAGCGAAGCATAATAATTGAACTATAAAGGGGAGGCTTAGAAATAATATTACTCAAAATATATTATATAAATAAACTAATTTTAATATTTAATAATATAATTAACTTACATAGTTCTTAAAAAATCATTAAATATTTGTATCGATGTCTTTGCCACATTTACCACAAATTCTTTATTTGTACCTTCCACTAAATGTTTCAATGAAATGTATAAATCCTTTGTCGGATCATATTGTGCCTTCTTTAATGAAACCAAAAACTCATGCCTTTGTTTAAGTCTAAACAATCGTGAATACAATACCTCTGGTGATTGAAGTATTTGAAAATTTGAAATGCTCATTTCTTTACTAACATAATAATAACGTTCTAATAATGTACTTTGTTCTGAAAAAAAACATTTGCATAATATTGTATATTATATGTATAAAGATAATGTTATAAATATACCCATTAGCCAAAGTTTTGGTGCTGATAAAATTAAAGTTCGTAACTGTTCACTAGTATCAAATCCCATTTCTTCTTTAATTGAAAATATACTCTTATGAATATGTTCAAAATTATAAGTTATAAGCTTTGGTTGCTTTGATGCCAAATATCGGATATCATCACCGGACAATTTAAATGCTTTTTGAAAGAAACCCAATCTATTGTCAATGCGTTGTGTTGTAAACATTAACCAAAATGGATTTTTTTCAATTATTCTTATTATTTGTGTACTATTAAAATGTTTTGATTGCAAATAATTTACTCTTGTTTCAAGATTTATTAGATTTTCTTTTAAAAATAGAGGATTTTTTGTTAAAAATTCACCAAATTTATCTGGATTTATGCCAATATTATGAAGAAATTGTAAATGTCCTTTAATATCTTGATTAAAATCAAGTTTTAGTAGAAATTGTGGTAAACCTTTACGTTTTTCAATTTTACTTAAATCAACACCCAATTTAATAAGTTGTTGAAGTGACTCTGAATTAGCGACATAAGCTGCAAAATTAAAGGTGGGCTGCACAAATGGTGTAATATCACAATCAATTGTATTATCAGCTAAATCTAAAATCGATTTTTTATTTGAATTTAAAGTTGATAATTCGTTATACCAATCAATTTCAAAATTGCTATTAGAATGTGTGCTGTTAAAAGTGGTTGTTGATGCTATGGTGGATGCCGGCTCAATATTTATTATGTCGCTGGTACCAACATTCGATGAAAATAATTTCGATGGTTGTATTATATTATGTATAGATAATTTCTTATATTTTATTATATGTGGTAATTTAAAATTTCTACAAAACATGGTATTACTTATTTATAAAACTATATACTACACTATATAGTAATTAATAAAAATAAATAATAAAATATAAAAATGTTTCAATAGAATTTCGAAATAAACACTTATGACGCACAATTTGCATGACAAAACAGATTTTAATTATACAAGAATTGGTTGCATACAATATTATAATACTATTCGCCGCAAATGGAAACGCATAGAATCTATTACATTTGTCGATAAATGTCAAAAAATTTAATTTCGATTTTTCGTGTCATACAATTATAAATTGGTTTTTTAATTTAATTCACTGAAAAAGATATAGAATTTTTTCTTTTTGAATATACCATTTTTATGAATAAAAAACTATATGAACATTAATTTACAAAGTAAAAAGCATGATGAAACACCGATTATTACAAAGACCACCGATAAATGGTGGAAATTCAGCTGATTCTTTTCCAACAATAAATCATAAATCGGTTGATGATATATCACTTGATTTTTTTTATAAACCACATACTCTAACTTTATTAGCTGTTTCAATTATAAGTGTTATGTATATTGCCTTTATTAGGTAAATTACTTGCACATATTTTATAAATATAAAAATTTTATATATTAATATATAATTTATATTATTTGGCGCACTTAACCTCACTTTATTGTTGAGCATTTTGCAGTAAACTAAATTTTTGAATTAATCAAAATTGTAATTTGTTATATTTACAGAGATGAAGCTGACAATCAAGAAAATATTTGGGCTGGTATATTATGTGTTATTTTCTTTTTCCTTATTATATCTGTATTGGCATTTCCAAATGGACCATTCACAAGACCACATCCAGCCGTTTGGAGGATACTTTTTGGTGTATCTGTTTTATATTTATTGGGATTACAGTTTTTAATGTTTCAAAATTATAAATCAATAATGGGAATAATTTATTGGTTTGATCCAAGTTTAAAAGAATTTCAAATAAATATGGATAAGGTTTGATTTAAATTTTTTCTTTTCAATAATTCATAGTTAATTTGAATCATAAATTTTAAAATTTTATATGATTACCACCTACATAAAACATATGTAACATAATTTTCACTTTGTCATCACATAAAATAAGAGATGTAGTTAAGTTAATTTTCAAGTTTTGTACACACTAAAGTTATAATCACGGTTATAATACCAACACTAATATTTACTTCTTACTTCTTTGGGAACAGTAACAGAATCACAATTAAGTTAAATAATGGGAGTACATCATCTCCTTCTCAACTATTATTTAGGCCCCATTAATAAATATCTAAAACTAGTTCTATATAGCTGTTATCAATTACATTTTTTTCTTTATAATATAAAGAATCTGTCCTATATTTAATATGAACTGCATTTTTCAACGATTTTAATGATTCATTATCTAAACCAAATCATTGTATTGATCTAAATTAACTGAATTAAAGGTATTGCTATGTATTTCAAATTATTAAAGAGGGAATTCAACTATTATTATTTCTTGAAATGTTGATTAAACAGTGAATTTAAATAATGTAGTAATACACAATGTAGTAATATACCCTCAATACACTTGAAAAGAAACGAAGTCCCTTCAACACATTGACAATTTCAATATCGCAGCCCGTATGAATATGCAAATCTGCAACTCAGTGCTGAGAAGGTGATATGTGTTTTGACATAACTACCCAATATAACTAAATTAGAAATGTTTACTTACAAAACGTTAACCATTTCTTTATATGCTAGAGAGAGTAACTTGAATTAAATTTTGTTTAAAAATAATTGAAATTATATTTGTAAAAAATTTCTATAATTTTTCACAGGAATATGGTGTGAATTGTTCAGATGTGAGCATTGAAAGAATTTGGTCTCATCTTGATGTATTTGCTGTTGGTCATTTTTTAGGTTGGATGTTTAAGGTATTTAAAATGTGTAGAAATTAATTTTACCCTTTTTAAGTATATTTTCCCACACCTTCAGATTATATTTAAATTGAACTCAAACCAAATATATACGAGTATGTTGTCCCAATTAATTAAGTTTTTTTTAATAGGGATTACTAATTAGACATATGGGTATTTTATGGGCCATATCTATAATGTGGGAAATAACAGAAATTGCATTTGCTCATCTTTTACCAAATTTCGTTGAATGTTGGTGGGATGCAATTATTTTAGATGTTATTGTATGTAATGGACTTGGTATTTGGTGTGGATTAAAATTATGTAAAATACTTGAAATGAGAGAATATAAATGGGCTAGTATACGGTAATTTTTTTTTTTTTTAATAAAAATATCGAATACTATGTTTTCCAAATTAATAATATTGTTTCTTTTAATAATAATAGAGATATATCTACAACTAGTGGTAAAATTAAAAGAGCTGTTTTACAATTTACACCAGAGAGTTGGAGTTATGTTAGATGGTTGGATCCAAAATCAACATATATGAGATTTATGGCTGTTTGTCAATTGGTTATATTCTGGCAGGTTAGTGTTTTTAATTTGTAACATCATAAATATGTTGCTATATGATATTATTATTTATGTAAATTATTGATTTTGATTTTAGGTAACAGAATTAAATACATTTTTCCTAAAACATATATTTGAAATGCCACCATCACATCCAGTGGTAATTGTTCGATTAATTTTTGTTGGACTTTTCGTTGCACCATCTGTAAGGTAATTATTGTATTTATTGTCTTATTATGACTAAAATTCAATTTTAAAAACATATATATATATTATTTGTAACAAGTTATATATTACAAAAATTACGTGCTATGAATGGGTGTTCATTATTTAAAATACAACACATTGATCTCTAGATGTTTATAAGTTATCATGGTTAAATTAAAGAAATAAATTATGACATTTGTTGAAAAACTGTGGATTGGTATATGATGAGTGGGGTACTGAGCTGGAAAAACGAATTATAAAAACTGGAATATATGGGTACGGGATAGAGTTTAGTTTGGAAGTAAGGGGAGAAGAGTGCGTATTATGCAGACTATGATGCATAGATGTAAGCAAATAAAGAAATGGGTTGGACATTGCATAATTATCCAGAGGTGGTGGTGGTGTAAGGATTTAAAAAAAAAAAAATATTTGCCACTTATTGAGTGACCTAAAAATCTATAGGTTACTCAATCCATCTTTATCTCTACATGATGGAAAATATTTCACCAACAAAGTAGGTAGTTTAGGAGTTATGCAACCACTTTACAAAAATATTCAGATGTAAAAACTGCAGAACTAAAATTAAATTCCAATATTTTCTATTCGGAAATCACAATTTATAACTATTATGCTTAACATTAATAATATAATTTCATTTTAGACAATATTATGTTTATATAACTGATACAAGATGTAAACGTGTTGGTACCCAATGTTGGGTATATTTAGCAATTATGGTATCAGAAGCAATATTATGCATTAAAAATGGAAAGGAATTATTTGAGAGAACACAAGCTACAAATATTATTGTATGGTTACTAATTCAAATGGCAGTTTCTATACTATTTGTGTATGGATGTGTATTATGGCACAAATATTTTCAAGTAAGTTAATAATATTAATAATAATAATTATTATTATTATTTTTATTATCGTTAGAAAATAATGTTTTTACACAAAATTAAATATGTAATAAGAAAAAAATGTATGTATTTAGAGTGAAGATAATGCTTCAAGAGAAGAATCACCAATCAAACAATATGCATCAGATGTATCAAATGATTCAGCTGTTATGCATGGAGATTCTAAAGGTTAGTATCGATTAGCTTTATTTAATTTGTAAATAATGTTGTGTTTGTATATTATAGAACTGTTGAAATATTTAAATTAACTTTAATAACAATAAATTCTTTGTCATACATAAAATTATAATACTGGACCACACACACACACACATACGCTCATACTTATGATGAGTTTATGTTTATGGTATCACTTTGTTTTTAATCTGTTTTTACAAGATGATCACTTAAAGATGATAAATTAAGTGTATTTATTTAACAGTTCTAATTATATTTGCACAAAACAAAAAAAGAAACATTTTGTACGCCAAGTTAGAAGTACATAATATTTATATACATAAAAAAAAAAAACAACATATAAAAATAGGTCCACTGTACTATGTTCATCCAAAAATAATAGCTCATGCTCATGGAAAAATAAACGAGCACGACCTTGCTGATACATCTTATGATATTAAAATTAAAATAGTTTAAGATTTTGGCATAATTATGTTGTTACATAAAATTGTTATTATGATTTTTTCTTTTATATTTTTTTTAAACGTTGTTTTTACAATGATCTTATGTATGTTGCGTTGTGTCTAATATGAATTTCAATGAGGTAGTTAGTAAATAATGAAAAATTTATCAATTAAAATAATATTTATTGAAATCAAATGCTTCTTCTGCTTATTGAATAAACAATCAATAATTAAATTCAGATCTATTAAATTAATTTTATTATGTGTAGTTATAGAAATTATATTGAAGACGTTAATTTAAAAGATACAATTAATCAATTATCATCTAATGCTTATAGTTTATATTATAATATTAGAAAAGTTGACGATCTCTTAGGCCAGTATCCTTAACTTCTCTATAATATCTCTGGTACAACAGGTACTAAACTGTTCAATGACATTTCTTCGTCACGATGTTTTTGGGCACAATCGACTCACTTTTATTCCATTCAAAATTTGCGAAAGGCATATATTGACAAAAACTTAAATTGGTTATATGTTTTGTCGCCTAACAAGTTTCACAGCCATTTAGTAATACCGATAAACTGTTAATTTTAAAAAAAATGCACAATTTTTGATATTTATTTGTTTACAAAATTGCAACGACCCATTATTTAGCATATCAAAAATTTTGCAAGTCTTTCTGTATGCTGAACTTTACATCTGTTTCACCATCACCATCAATTGTTTTTGAAAAACTTCTTAAATATTGTGAATCGTCTACATTATTATCTATTCCGTTGCCATTGATCGCCCAACATATGTCACAGACGTACCAATTTTGATTATAAATTAGTTTCGTTTCGTTGAAACATTGATCTTTAGATCGACTTGTGACCCGTATTTCACAAGTTGAATACTAAAACATAAAATTTTGTTTTTAAACATACAAAAAAGCTTTTATTATTATTAAATGTATCGTTAATTTCTTTTAATAATTGCCATTAAATGTTGTAATTTGTTAATTTATTAATTATATTATTTTATAGTTTTTTCCTTTTAATTATTTTGAAACATAAAATTTTGTTTTTAAACATACAAAAAAGCTTTTATTATTATTAAATGTATCGTTAATTTCTTTTAATAATTGCCAATAAATGTTGTAATTTGTTAATTTATTAATTATATTATTTTATAGTTTTTTCCTTTTAATTATTTTGATTAATTTTTGTTTATTTTATTATTTTTCTTTCTTTTTTTTTATTTGTTCAGGCTCTTCGTTTTCGAAGAAATCACCCAGATATTCAGGACATTCACGTAATATATATGGTAATATCAATAACATGAAAGAAGAATAAAAATATTTAAGGTATAATAAAAATAACTAATCTGTTGGGAATGTTATATTTTATTTTATTATTATAATTTTATTTTATTTTTTCTTAGTAAGTTAAAATTAATTAGTTCAATTGTGTTGTGGTTTTCTTTTCATTTAATAATTTTTCATTCCTTTAGTTTACATAATAACCAAATATTAGTGTTTTATTTTATTATTGTTATTGATTTTTATGTCCAATTACAGCTAATATATTTATATAAAAGTATAGTTAAAAAATAAGGTTCTTTAACTTTAAAAAAAATTAAAAAAAAATAAAACGCAAATATTTTTTGAAAGATGGTACATTGTTGTAAGACAGGATTGATAATTAATTAATAGAAATTATAAATATCAATTATTTTGTATGTATATAGAACAACATCGGAGAAGGAGGCGTGCTCCAACTATTAATGCAGAAATATTATTATTTTTGTCGTGAACATAATATTAATAATAATTTTTCATTAATGCTGATGTTTATCATATAGACAAAAGTGGAGGTAGAGAAAAATTAATTTGTTTGATTATGTGTTAATATAATATAGTTATATTAGGTAGTTATATGTTTTGTAATATCTACGGTCAGATTTTAAGAACAACAAAAGTTCCTAAATGCATTTAATGAATGAATTAACTATTCAGTGATAATTATTGTCACTGTTCTCAATATAATCTATGAAATACTACCCAATTAGTGCTTATTTCAATAACTATAATGTTCTCGTATACATTTTTAGTCAAACAGTATAATGGTAACTGTTTCACTATCACTATAATCAAGCAGTATAATAGTAACTGTTTCACAAGCTTAAACTGTATTAGTACCATAGATAATTATATATAATAAACATTTTCGTTTGTTAACCACATAAACATAAGTTCAACAAAAGTTTTACCATTTCCAACATACTTAGATTAAATTCCAATATAATAATTCAATTACAATTTAATTGACGCTCTCTCAATTACAAAGTAAAGATATAGCAAACCATTACAATATACATTGACTTGAATATATTATATTTTAATAGAATAGTATGTAAATTCTTTTCTATATTTTATTTTTTTTTTTGTTTCCTAATAAAATTCTTTGATCGACGTTTTTGAATTGAACAATCTCAATATTATTGTTCATTGAATGATCAATCATATACACTACACAAAAACTATTTTTTATTATTGTTTTGATAAAAATTTGAAATATTAGTTTACTTTTTTTTTAAATGTAATTGTTTGTGTCTTCTTAGACCACGCCGCATACATATCATCATTATTATATTTGTATTTATATACACATAGCTTAATTACCAATAATAAATAATATACATAATATTATAATAATATAATTAAGAAACGATCAATACATTATGAGATAAAATGTATAAAGAAAAAATAGTTTTAACTTTGAATGATAGAAATTAATTAAATAAGAAATGTAAATTAAAATTAAATGAATTTATAAATTAAAATTCTCTATATTCCATAATAGTTTACAATACATGTATGTATATATCTTGTTCATGCCGAAAGCGTATTATATTAAAATTGACTGTATATAGTGTAGTATAATTTCAGATATTAAACAAATATATCATCATCATATGTAGCCATACTCTTCAACGGGGGTGGTGCACCGAAAAACTACATTAATTATACTATGAAACATGTATGTAGCCGACTAACAATTGGAATACTTCGGTAGAGTGGTGTGTAAAGTCACAGTTACTTAGTTTGTCAATGGAATTTCTAGTGCAACAAGTACATTTAACCTGTAATTGCAATCTTATAAATAGGTACACTTAAGAGATGAAAGAAGAACCGTTTAATATTTTCATTTAAAATAAAATATAAAATAGATTATTTCATCAAATTAAGTATGAAAATATATCTTTTGAAATAACTAATCTGTCATATACATTTTGTAAATGTTGATGGAAGGACTATAATTGTTCACCACACATTATAATTTAAGAAGATCATCGACACATCACATAAAACTATGCATTGACATGAATAAGATAATTATAAAATAGAAATTTTATCCGTAGAATAATACAAAATTAATGCGATTGATTTATTGAATAAGTTAATTAAAAGACAAATAAATTATTAACTAATTAATGCAGAATATAGTGAAATATTATTATATAAATATTATAAATGATTAGTGAGTTTTGGTTTTTATCATATTATTATAATAACAATGAAATAATGTAGTATATATTCCAAAACTCATAAATTGTTAAATTAATTAAATATAATTTAAATTAATATATTAAAATAACAATATCTGTTTGGTATGTAATGTAGTTATAAGTGAATAAGTACATAAAGTTCATCTTGAACTCTTAACACTCACATAAGTAGTACATGGGACATTCTGATGTTAAATTGCCGTTACTAATATGCAAGTTACATAAAGTGACAACCAAAACAAATATTATATAAAATTTCTTTTATTATCTATCTGAATACTTTAGTAAAGTGTGGTTACCTAATTCTCCATAGCTACCTAATTTGTTGATAAAATATATTTCACCTAATCGATAAACACGATATGTACACAAATTTTAACCTCAATCAAACATTTAGAAATTGACAATTGTAGTCAAGTTAACGGTGACACCAAAGATGAATTAAGTAACCACAGGATGTTAAGACACTATTATAAATACAATATAAATGTATTTCTTTTATAAAATTAATTTTTCGTCGCATTAATAGATTCACAACACTTATTTTGTTCAAATCGTTTAATTTATGATCTTCCAGGATGTTTCCAAACTTAATTTAGATTCCAAGATCGTTTTTAATATTTATAATTGACAAGATGAAGAGCATAGAAATGTTAATTAATATTTGGTTACATTTTTATTAAGAGTTTGTAAAAATGAATTTACTTCAATTCTTATGTTCGTATCACATATTGTTTTTAATGTTAAGGATACTCGATTAATAATCTCATTTATTGGTCAAATATTTTATTGAAGCCATTATTAGAGTTATTGTCAATCATGTAGTATACTCACTTATCATTTTATCCACTCATTTTTTACATAGCCATCTAAACAAATTGTAATAGTCAAATAGTCAATTTAATTTTTAGAAATAGAAATGTTTTTAGATATAATTAAAAAAAAATATGTTATTAAATTAATGCCATTAAATAATAAATTATATAAGAGAAAACCAAAGATATATTTTAGCAATAATTTCATGTGGCATATTTTATTACTATTTGCTAAAATAGTTTTCATGCTATTAGATAATAAATGATACATTTAAGACTGTGTTTTTAAGTTACTAATAAGTTACTTGCATTGAATATTAAATAATTAAAATAAAATCACAACCATTGATAAATAATTAAAAAAACAAAAAATATTGTTAAGCTAAACATAGATTTTCATACCAGCATTTAAATGTGAATAAAATTTTCTTTGACATAAAATTTATAGTATATTGTAATGATGATAAAGTATCTACGTAATGG
>JANSTX010026756.1:0-14969 GCA_027564355.1 Penthetria funebris | reverse complement strand
ACTTAACCAGAGGTTGAAAAGACTATTTGGGTCAAACTGGCCTTGGTCGTTAAAGAAAAAATAATAATAATAATAAAGTTGATTTCTACATTTTTAAATTAGTGTATTTGACCAACGTCAAAAATTGGTTTAAGTATTTATTCAAAAATGTATTTTGTGTAATTCTATAAATGAACATGACGTATCCTAGTTATCATGAATACCTAATATATCTTGTATCTATTATTAGTATGTATTATTAGGAAATTGTTAATAAATTACAAATGTGTATTTATTTGAAATGTGCGTCAGCATTTACATGATAATCCTTTTTTGTTCAATTTGTTAAAAATTTAAATTATTGTGCTGAGAATCTGATCGAACATATTTTAGTGATAGCATACCCTTAATAATTTTGAAAATGAGATGAGTTAAATTAGTAGAGACTCATACTTTAATTAACAGTACTAAATTTTACAATAAAAATAATAGACACACATAGCATACTCATAGGTGTAAGTAGTTATTATTTAAAATTACCAGTTCACAGGCCATATACCAATTGTTGCTAATTATTTATTAAAGTTGTATAGACAAGATAGGCGACGCTATTTATAATAACGCCTAATAAATAATTAAAAATAATATTTTATTATCTCCCATTTTGTCGCCTAAATCATACTATCAACTTTTATTTTCAATTATTATATGACACTGAATTTAATCGAAATTTATTACGTTACTAATTTAGACGATTGACTATTAGATGTGGCTTTGCTAAAGACTATTTTCAAATAATTATAATTGCAATTTACCTACATGAAAATATAGAACAATAAAAATAAAACTTGAGTATTTCCAGTTGTGCATAAATTCTCAGCTACCAATTTTGATGCTGAGATTATTTTTCAACCTATTAACAAACACTACATTGTCACCATATTTAAAATTTCACACACTCAATAACATGGTTGGTTGATTGGTTAGCAGTGGCGGATTCGATTAAACCTTAGAAGGATCCCAATTAGTACATACGTGCCGTTTTGATACCACAAACTCGAGGAAACCCCGTTGATTCTTGCTGATATGCACATTAAATCCATCTCGTGGCGTTTAGAAAAGCTACCAGATCTCTTGGACTTATAGTTACAATTTCCGATAGATTAGATAGTATATGCCTACCCAGCAGTCTATATCTCTGTTGAGAAAGTGATGGACTTTTGCATAGAAGATGTTCTGCAGTTTCTCTTTCATCTACATCGCCGCAATGACATACATCGTAATCGAGTTATCGGTGATAATGCGTGGAAGTAAATATGGAAAGTAGTAAACTTGATGATAGTCAACCATATTCCATTCGTCATCATTTTGATCAATCATAGGCAAAAATTCACATATAGTAAATATAGTTTTGGAATATATCAACAAGTATTGGAATTTCTTAAAATAGTTGTTTCAACAAACAGTTATTATAAATATTTTAAAATTTAAACACAAAATCTACATTTAAAATAATATGCTTTTTTGTCAATTGAGAATTTTTTAAACTTATAACAAATCCAATAGACCTCATTTTGCAACTACTCCATTGAGAAGTAATATTGTAAAATTTGAAATTTCAGTTTGGGTTTCAGTTTCTAAGTCTCTTTTAGATACTTTAATGAGTTTAAATACTAACTTTAGTCGTGCATTATCTCATTAATATTATTCGAGTTATCGAGTGGTGGTATGTAACCTGAATACTAAAAATTTTATTAAATTCATGTTCTGTCAAATAGATCGTTCCAATTAGAAATAGTTAAAATATAGATTTGAAAAATTGCATATATTTTAATGAGATTATAATATTTTATTAATTTCATCAAGTCCATTGAATATTCATTTTAAAATACTGTAGTTTTATTGGATTTTTTCACATTCACAAATATTTAATAATAAACATTTAATTATATTCATTTTTTATTTTTGGAAAAACCATTTATAATGTAGATTTCTATAGTTCTACATTCAAAATTTGAGTTATATTTGGGTTTAAAGAGTTGGAAAAAAAAAAATGTCAAAACTCTATTTTATCTACGAATTATACGGTATATATGAAGGTTATATGAAACAAATACTGTTTATAAATTACTATTTATTAAATACTTTTAAAAATCAATTACTGGTTAGATTGATTTCAAAATTAATGTTTAGCGTATTATGCACAACGAATATCGTTCAGGAATACTGAAAACTCATATATGATGTTAAAATTATGAAAACATATTTTTTTATCATTACATTTATATGATGATTACATTGAGACGTAATTTCGCAATAGTGCAGTTTATTGAGCTACTAATTTGCAAATACAATTATTTCGAAACTATTATAACCGTTATTTTGGTTGCACCATTAGATCTTCTATCATAATAATATTGACAATTGTATTATATATCATTTAGAAACTTAATAAAATTACTGAATTATAAATTTCAATATTCATCCACCTAAACACAGTGAACAAGAGAAGCATATATGATTTTAGGCATTATTGTAAAATATGGACACATAGTTGGTGAAGAACGGAGTGATTCACTAACATCTAAATTACTCAATATCTTATTATGGTGTTATCGGTAACTCGATCACAATATACATATATCCATGATCTTATTTTCTGGTGGTCCAACAGGATCGCCAGGAGGTAAATATAAGTTGTGCTCTCCCATTCACTACCGTATACTACATAATAATATACATAGATATTATAATAAGAAACGGACTGATCTTTTGCATATTATTCTAAAGTTTCTACTTTGAATGCAGGTTGAATGATCGATCATTTATTGAATGAAATATCATAATTTATTATTTGATAAAAAAAAAATTGATTTACAAATTTTAATATTTATACTTGTCGTCGTATTAATAATTCAAAATTAAATGTTTAACGTTTTTATGTTTATAACATCGTATATAAACAACAACAATGCAGCTTGCGATAACCTTTTTCTTAAGCAAATCAAGTGACCTATGGACAGTGTAATAAGAAAATTTATACTTTCTTAATCACTCTTTCAAGGCTATGTGTTTTTTTTGTTTTTCGTTTTTAAATTTTTATTTTGATACAACCACTAAGCCAGATTATTTTGTCAAAATCAAAATTTAACCATATTTTAATAAAAAAAATGTATATTTAAACATTTTTTTCACAAAACAGTTCAAAATGTAATTGTTAATAGCGCAATATTTACTGTGACCTTTAACCTGTCTACCAAAATGATGCCAACACAAAAAATTGTACACAAGCAAAAATATACTAATTTTCTTTTAATTAGAAATTAGATTTGGAAAATATTTATTTGCAAAAATTTCTTAAATTAGCTCATCACATGTTAGTTTTAAAACAAAAAATTCAATGACGATTTTTTGTAGTCGTACGTATATGTAAATAGTAAAGAATTTGAACAAAATAATTACATATGAATTGGTTCCCGCTTAAATATATAAAAAATATTACGTGTATATAATCTAAAATTTAATTTATTTAAATGAATATTATACGAGTAGACACATATTGAAGTGATTCGCAACCTATTTTATTATTCAGATATTATGTCATCTGGTTATCACCTGCAAATTAATCATCATGATTGTGATAATTTGAAGTTGCATGCATGTTATTGATGTTATTATGGTGTACATGAGAGCGGAAATTCTAATATTGGAATACAAAATAGAATGTGATTTTTTTTCGCTCAAGTTCATATATGGAAAAATGCAAGAATTTTATAACCAATATAAAGATGTTATTATAAAATTAATTGATTTAAGTATTGCATCTAAGATTGAACCTAAATATATAGTGTACATATCCACGTTCATAATTTATAAAACAATTAAATTGACAAAATTGCAGAGAAAGCTAGAAATCAAACTTTGAATTAGCAACAGAATAATATGGCTGGTTGATTAAAGTGTTTTAATTATTTTAATATATTGTATAATACATTGTTCATCTCGTCCATATGATGCAGTGCTACCCAATTGACGAATATAATCTCTATTCAAAATATGGCGGGAAATTTACGGAAAGCACATGTTTTCATGAACGAAAGGCACGTGGTCAACCTGTTAAACTAGCACATATTTTGAAAATTTTATTTAATGCATTGGTTTTTATGTACTCCTGATAAAATGTTTTGTCAAATCATAACATATTTTATCTATGTTTTTAGCTACTAAACATGCAAAGAAGCACAATTTTTATATTGTTATCAGGAATTCATAAATTGACGAATATACTCTCTATTTAGAATAATTGTATGTATTATTGGCGGAAAATTTAAAGAAACCACATGTTTTCATGAATGAAAAGCACTTGGTTATAATCTAAAAAAATTATTATATTATTTGTAAATTTAAAATTATTTTACGTTTATTTAAGGGTATGTTATAAAAATTTAACGAATTTGTTGAGAATAATTGTGTGACGCTAAATCATGTGAAACTGTGTGATATAATATATTATTTCTCCAACAAATTGATTATTTTGGTCCCCACAAATTCTATCACATTTAAGATTTTTGAAATGTTTTACTCTAACTAGCCTATTTTATTTAAACTTTTTCGCATACTGTGCCAATTTTGTTGGTCCAAACATTTTTCTAAAATGTTAAACCAGGTTTATGTAAATTCGCACATTGTCAACGTATTCTCCTGTTCAATTCTATGCCATTTGATGACATTCGATCTGTGCGTACATAAAAAAGTTACAACAATTTGAGTTATTACAGACATCCTCACATAACAACTTATAGGATGATGGAATTGATAATTTGATATAGGAACTTTGAGTAGATGGCCAACCTTGACCTTACACTTACTATTTTAGAGGTCAAACTATGAAATATTCTGGCGTTTAGTCATGTATACTAAAATTTTGATAATATTCTATAAATTAAATTTTATAAAATATATCTTATGCGTACTGCATTAAGTATAAGAAATTTTCCAAGAATAATACACGAATACGAGTTATACAACCATATATAATATAATATAATAATAAACCTCTAATTTTTAATTTATTTTCTTATCTGAATGGTATAATAATTCAATTCCATTTCATCTAATGAATACATAATTCTTTAGTCAATTTGATGAATTCAGTAAATCTTATTTAGTTTTGATGCTGTCTTTGTTTTGATTAATTAATGAGTGTAATATACAAGTTTTTGAATATGATTTATCATTTAAAAAAAAATATTGTCTGCACCTTTATTCAGATTTTCCACATAATTTTAGATAGATTTATACTATGAATATAGTCAATACAAAAAAAAAAACCCATTTATGCATTTTTGAGAGAACGAAAAAGATCAAAAAAAAAAGAAAAAATTTGCAAAAACAAATCAAAGTTTAAAATAAAATAACCGAGGATAATCCATAAATATGTTTAATGAGAAATTTGTAATACGGGGATACCTATGTCATGCGATGCAATCAAATAAACAAGCGATGTTTCAATTTATTGAAACTAAGTTTCTTCATTGCTTAAAATTTAAATTTTACATGATTCAGGGTTTTTACGGAAACGAATTTATATTGTTTTGCATATCGTTAATGTTGATTTGTTACATATTTATAATTTGTGCACGCTGACGAGATACTATCACGGGGAAGGATAATTTTTTTTTATGTTACTACCGCACACAATTGGGATTGAAGTAATTATTCGTTGTATTTTTCAATTGTTGCAGTATAATATTTTTTTTTTTTTACTAACTGTTTCTGTTTTAACCCAGTTTTGAATACCTCCTAAATGAATTTAGAAACACATTCTGTAGAACTGGTTTTCATTTTTTAATTTAATTTAAAAGTCTCATGTCATTTGACTCTCTTAACTAGAACTATTTTATTTCCTATTCTATCATTAGCAACCTTCACTTTAAATAAATGCCACTGATATTTATTTATACTAACTAGTTATTTTAGTAATTTATAGTTGACTGATCGTTCTTGTTATTATTTACGAGTATACATAAATAGCTAGCCGCTTTATATATATATTTATGTGTATTTATTAAGTTAAAAAGATTTGAAAAGTTAAAACTTTTTTGTAATTTTTTTTTTATTAATTCAATCTATACATTCTAATTATTAATCGGATTCAATTGTATTAGCAACTCGTTAGATTTTAGGCAGCTTTTATGCACGACTTACATCAATAAAATTACCATTTGTTGGTATCTGACATTTTTATCAATTTTTAGTTTGCTTCGTACACTTAAAAAAAGTGCTTAGATCAACCCTTTGATAATACCGTAAGATATCATACGATAACATTACTTAACAATATCGATGAATTGAATTTTTTATGAATTCATAGTTCACACAAGTTATTGTGCTGTATAATAGTTAAGGAATAAAGAACTGATCAGGATTGGTATATTTAATTTTTTCGATTATTCTTCCTTGACTTTTTAGCTCACCTCTTTAGAATAAACCATAAGTATTAGATATGTAAATTACTGTACAATACCGATTAGTCAAACTTTCTATGTTGTATTCACAGTTCACGCTCATTTATGCGCTCAAAGCATAATTAATGATTATATATGAATGATCAGATTATGTGATTAATTTTTAAAATTATTCTTGTAATGATTATTTATTGAAAATTCTTCGGATTTTTCATTACATTCGTATTTAGTAATTATTCTTATCTTTAGATTATAGACTAGAAATTGAGATTTATGGTTTTATTATATTTTAAGTATATATAATGTTTACTCAACAAACATTGATAAAATTTATTATGTATTATACTTGCAACAGCTCTTAGTAAAATCATACCTTGAGCTATATACTAACCAACAACCTATGTTACTTTTAATTTTCAATGTTTTGATCGTTTATTATTTTTTACCATCTGCTGGCTATTATATTTGCATATATAAACATATGGTAATGAATGAACTGATCGTCTAACATCTTTACCTCTTCATGCTGTCACCGGTAACACCGATCACAATTTAAGTCAATTTGTGGCATATAATTGAGGCTAAATAGATAAAAAGATTCTGAAAGATATAAGTTTCAAATTTATTGATCCGTAATAAAAAAATATGTCTACCTGTCGACAAACACGACACCGCGTAGAGGTAAATATTGATTGAGTAACCTCGATAATGTATTCCTTAACTATATAAGTAACTATTTTATCCATAATATATTTTGTTGTGGCCTACCACTGTATTTTATATTCTTATATTATATTAGTTAGTGTTGTACTTCAAACGGAATGTACTACAAGCAAATTGAGAGAAAAAAGGTAAGAAAAAACAAAAATTAAAAAAAAAAATTTGAAGCAGGACCTTTAAACTTATTAAAAGGATATTGTTGTAATTCAAAGAATGTATCTGCTGTATTTTGTTTGTGTTTTTTTTTTTTGGGTATACATGCCATATTCATAAATTTTACTTTGTTAATAAAATGAATGAAATGCTTTAGATTTTGTTTATTGTATACGAGGAGTCGTATTTCTATTGTTTAGTCTTTCTCTCTAAATGTTTATATGATATTCCCAATTTCTTGGAAAGTGAATATATAGGTTTTTTTTTGCAAATGTTAGAAATTTTGGTTTGCTCTATTAGAATGCATTGTGTTATCTTTCTAAATTATTTAATGGATTAATAATATGTGTGTTGGCACAACAAGTGCGGATATGGTGGGTATCATTACAATATTTGACTAAAATGCAGAATCACCATTTCTCGCCCCCAGAGTAGTGACTATATACGTTCGATAGAGAATTTTCCGACAACAAAAACCCCATTAGCATTTTTTCTGCAAATGACCCGTTAACCCCTCGATGTTTACATTTTTTGGTAGACCTTCAGCAAAATGTCAATAACTACAAATGTTGAATTCAGAAAGAAGAAAAAAAAATAATGCAGAATATGTGCACAGAACTTACTGATGGGGTTCTGTTAAAATTATATTTTACTGATGGGGTTCTGTTAAAATTATATTTTTTTTAAATTATTAAAAGTAGAAAAAAATTTAAAGACCTCACTTTCAATTATATAAAATTGCATAAAATTTTAATTTTTTTATTATAGATATTTTTTAAAAGAACATTTTGCCCACATAATAAGTTAATACTTGTTGTGTATGTTGAACATGCAATTATTTTAAAATATAATTTTAACAGAACCTAATTGGGGTTCTTTACACATATTCTGCATTTTTAAATACTATATAGACGTATTAAATATTAAATCAATGATCAATTTGTTTCTACGTATCAACACTGTATATTTTTCAATTTTTGATTTTTTTAAATCTTATTTTTTAATATATTTGAACGGTGTTGTTTTCAAATGGACAACACATTACAAAGTAATGAGTTTTTTCACAATTTTCGATTAATTTTTTAGTACCCAACTTACATTTTAATGATAACAATGTACATTATTATCATAATTTTTTGTATGTATGAAAATTTTCTTCAAACCAGTTACGAAATTCCTTACCTTTTTTATAAGATAAGAAGTGAGATCAAGTTAACAGATACTAATATAACTAAATGTTATATTATGACAAGACAATTTTTACATTTATTCCAGACTTTGTACAATTTTTACAATTTTTTTTTTTCTTTTTATTTATTTTGCTTTGTCATCAACACATGGCAAATATTGAAGATAATAAGATATAAATTATAATTTTATCATGATCATTTTTCTGATATCACATGTGTGATATATATGTGATCTAATACAATGTATCACCATATAAAGTAGCTAATTTTTTTTTGTTTTATTTTCTTCATTCCTTGTATACTTTTTCAATATATGATCTACAATTAAATGTATATAGAAGAAACGTGTATACATTTTAAATATCATTTAAATTGATAATTTAATTTTGAATTTGAAATTAAAATATATACGCGTTTATTTTTGCACGATTTTAAAAACACGTGTCTGTTGAATGAGCGATTCCAAAATACTTGTATACAATCAACAAAAAAAAAAAAATTGTTTCAGTATAAATGAAATACGATAAAGAAAATATAAGATTAAGAGTATCGTATAGAATTGAAGGCTAACAAAAACACTAAGATGTTTAGTTACACGAAACATTTGATTTTATATGGATGTACTTGTCTTGTAAGAAATATTTTAATATAGCGATCCTAAATATTTGAGAATTTTACACATGAATGCCATTTGGTCACAGCGATATAAACGAATTTACAGGTTAAACTTTCGACACGCAGGTATTATTCAATTAACTGTCGAAATAATTTCTCGCTACACTATAACATCATCATCATTATCTACCATATAATTATTATTTATTATCCTTTACGCCAGAATGGCGGACACATAGATCATACATTGACACCACATATAGTGCTGATCGGTTAAATATATTCGGGCTATTGTTGGTGAGACATTTATTTTATTCATTAAACCCGCAATCAATACACTATAATATCTGTATTTTTGACCATGATCACAAGAAGTTAACTGTATATAGTTTGAGCAACCGCAAGATGTTAATCTATTATTCTATTCATCACAAAAAAACAAAAAAAAAAACTATAAGGTTCCGTGTAATTAACAATAATATTATTCCTCTATTTCTGCATTTTTGTCAATTTTTTTGTTTTTTCGTATAGATCATAGTCATCTATTGAATATAATTATTTATATATAATAATAGTTTCAAAGAGCTATGACTAGAAAAATAAAATTTCTAAAATTAATTGCCGAAATTTATGGTTTCTTTAATAAGTTTAAACGTAGTTGAAATTGTTTAAATTAGTTATTAAAAAAAAAAACAACGAAAACGAAAATAAAGAAACAAATACGACTGTTTCTTTATTTAATTTTTTTTTTGTTTATTTTTAATAACTAATTTAAACACTTTCCACTACGTCCAAACTTATTAAATCGTAGTTATTAAGTAAACAACATTTTAATCAATCATACTACATTATTAAGTTAGTATTCTACTCAAATGCTTGTTCAGATAATCTAATCAGGATATTTTCAATATCTTATAGAAATCATATATACATCATTTGTGGCATCTAGAAAAGTTGTTAATTATAAAAATTGTAATCATCGGAATATGAGCTTGAGGTGAATAAAAATGTTTTCTGAAAGTATACAATCATTCATTGCCGCATATTTTACTTCGTCAATTCAAAGTGTATATATTACGATGTTAAATTGTCGTTTCTAATATCTATAAGTAATATCAACCAAAACAATTTGGGAATTTCGACTGAAATAATAATAAATTTTAGTTCTTTAGTTCTACATCTGAATGTTATTATACTTATCATTAGATTGGAGCATAATTCATCAGTTTTTACTTTCGTTAGAAATTTTTCACCTATATACAATCGATACAGATACCCTTTGTTAACCTCAATTACACATAAAAAAAATGACATATATTGTGGTGAAGTTACCACGATGATACCACTTGAAGATAAAAGTATATATATGAGATCTGAAGCTACATTAAAATAATTATTATTATAATATCTTGTTAAAATTCCCACAATATTAAATTTAATTAATTTAAATATGCGAGTAGATATGTACATTGGGGATGTGCGAATTATATTCATTTTAGCAATTAAGAAATAATTACTTTCTGTATAAGATCTATAATTTTTCTGTGTATTTTTTGACATTATTACGAAAAGAGTAAATAAATATAAAACTTAATTATTATATATGGTGTGCGTACTTGCTGAAATAGTGTAAGATCATCTTAAATATTTCAAAAATAGTTAAGATAAAATAAAAATACCGTGAGTATTCTCGAACCATTTTTTATTGTCCATTTTAAAACAATATTTGTTATAAAGACTTTATCTTGTTTTCTATAATTAAATTTAGTTGATTTATTTATGACTACAATTTTCAAATTGTTGACATTTAATCAGTAATATTAACAAGAATGATTATCATTTTTCAATATTTTATAATATCAATAATACATTGATAAATTTCAATTAATAAGCAGCTAATAATATTTCTTAATTCGATGGGAGAATAAATCTAATACTGTAGAATAAACTAAATGCTTTTCATTTGAATTTATTTTTCTGTAATTATTGAATTATTATTCACTTTCTAAAATCAGTATCAACATCATCTGAATATTTGCGCTGCGAAGGCGCATGGGGCGGCATTACGATGTTAAAATTTATAGGTAAAAATTGATTGACTAATGATGATTGACGGCCACTCCATTCGTTACCAGTATCAATATTTAATTTAAAATATTCTAATCGTTCCGCTGATAATTCCAACAACAAAATAAACTTATTGTATCATCACAATAAATTAGATTATCTAAATGTGATATACGTTTACTGAAAAATGTTATCGCAAATTAAAAAAAACATCATGAGATGCAATTAGGAAAATTTATGGCATTTTGTTTTTGTTTTTTTTTCAATTATTTTTAAGTAAATACTTCACATGACAAACTATCTATTCGGATTTAAACACAATAGTCCAGTCCCATCAATTATATGTTGCATAAAATAATCTAAGAACCTTAGAAGTGCCATCAATAGTCATATGTTTTTGTTAAAAATTTGGTTAGCTTTCTATCCAGTAATAATTTTACTATTAATATGTCACGAAGCTATTGGATGCATAAAATAATCAAAGAACCTTAGAAATCATATGTTTTTGTTAAAAATTTGATTTTCTTTCTATCCTGTAATATTAATTTAAAAATATGTAATTCTATTTATCTGTAATTGATGATAACATACACATAAAATTATTATTTCATAAAATTGTTATTAATAAAAGCAGAAAAAAAAATATATCACGTGGATATGTTTATTATTCGTATTTCAAATTTAAAAGATTTTAAAAATAAATAAATAACTACTAGAATTAGATAGAATTTCTATTGATATAATACTTTTTTTTTTTAATTAGCTGATATTATGTTCATTTGACGATATTATTGTACTATTGTCGTTTCGATACGTGTTACAAATAGTAGTAATGTTTAAGTTTTAGATTGTAGTTATCAATTAGCGATTTACTGATACTTTTAGACATATATCAGAAACGATAGCAAATTAATTCGATGTTTCCCTAACTTTTTATGAGGCATAACACTTGGAAAGGGAATGATAATTTAAACAAATTTTCAAAACTTCTTATTTATTTATTTTATACATTATGTAAATAGAATTCAATTAGTATCTTATTGAACTAATTATTTAAAACCAGAGTTCAACATCTTAGCATTGTTGCTTTGATTGATATACCTATTTATCATATAAATTCTACAGTCCAATTTAAACCACCACTGTTTGATATTCAACATGATAATATTATACATGATAATATTTTTCCGTGTCAATCAACATACGTGTCAAAAAATTGATATAATAAGACAGAGTGTTGGTAAATGTCCTGTCACTTCTTTTCGACGCCGCGCTCAACATTTATTTTAAATTCTCAAAATATATTCGCTTTGTAACCTTTATAAAATTAAATTGTGACAATAAATACAAAAAAAAAAAAAAAAAAAACCATCCATCCTCGAATATACTATTTACCCTGTATATTAATACTGATAGGATACTGTGAGTCCTTAAAAATATAAAAATTTTCGATTACGTATAGCATCCATTTTTATTTAGTTTTTTAATCAAATTATACGTTCAAATTATCACTACTTAATTTCGTTCAGTTTACAATCAGGGTAATTTTGATTGAACGACACGAAAATTTTAGTACTTCTATATTGGTATGATGGAACGCAAATTTGGAAAAAGTCATCTAGAAAAAAGTAAAAATGGAAGACAATTTCCAAAAGAATAATTTATTTGAAAAATTTTAAAATCTAAAATATAATCAAACATATAAATAATCTAAAATTGAATTAAAAATTCAACAAAATTAAAAAGCGTTAATCCAGGTTATTATTTCGTCATAATACAATACTTTTCTGGCTGCATTTTTTTTTCTTTTTTCAATAGATATATGTCAATGGTATTCCTCCGGGTTTGACGAGTAACATTTTGTTGCTGCTATGTCAATATATGAATTGTCCTAATATTTACAAATTTTTTACATAATTTTTATTTTCAATAATATACTAAATCATTTTTATTATTTATTATATATTACTGTTTATTTTTTTTCCATAAATAAAAATTAACAACACATAAAAAAACAAAATGGCTAACCGTAGTCAGTTTATCAAATATACGTACTAAAAATTGTACTAAAGAGTTCGTTCACACATGTATATCGGAAATTTTCTTTTTTTTTTCGAAACGAAAATTAACGATAGTTTTCAATTATATCAATCCCGGCTGAAAACAAAAATGCACTTCATTTTCGCCATTTCTTTCATTTAATTTTATGCATATTTATAAATAAAATGAATTGTATAGTATTTATTAATCTTAAAATAATACAATTTATATCATATATTATAAAAATTTAAAGGAGTCTTAATTATAAACTGTTTTACATCATCATCAATAATTATAAACGATGTATGGATAAGAACTCTGTCAGCCAGTTGATGCACGTAAAATTGTAATAAGAAACAAAAAGACAATACGAAAGAAAAGATGAAAGGTATGTACGATGACTTGACGATAATGTCTCAAAGTACGAAAATAATTCATATGAATTTCGAAAATTCATTCGGTAATTTCAATGGAAATAGTGCCATGTGCGTCGTCGATCCGTTTGCATTATTGAAAATAAATTTATAATTCATTTATGAATGTAGTTTTCTGACTCACACTGCATAACATAATTTTGGTGTAAAATTTGAAAAGAAACAAATATTTGTGATCATTCAAACATTCAATTTTTTTTTTTTTTTTTTGCTTAACTCGCGTGTTTATTTCACTATTTTACTCAGTCTATTTTAAGTGGTTTTTCTGATAAGAATATATGATATCATAATCGGTATTTTATATACAATAATTAAGTATATTATAGTAAATATATAATATATAGATATTTTTGTACACGTATTAAATATATTATATTGGTATTAGTTTGAAATAGTATTTTTATTTATATATAAAATAACGAAAATCATCCATTCAACACGAGTTAGACTAATCAACTTAGTGGTTTCGGTATAATCGTTGGAATAAATAAAGAAAAAAATAAATAAATTATACATAAATTTATAAATTTCATTAATATGAAGTAGAATATTTCATTATAATTCTTGTGCTAAAGTAGTGGCGATTTCATTTTTAAAGTGATCAGTGTGAAATATTAAATAAACAAAAACTTCTACAGTTAAATGTATTTAAAGGACTAACAAAAAAACAATCGTGTAAAATTATTAAAAACAATATTAACATGTACATTAAAAATAAAACATTAAGTGTTAGAACTAATAATATTATCAAATTATATTTTGATACTTAGATCATTTTGAAATTCAAAAATTGAACTAAAGTCTCATTTAATTATTTCTCACTTCGCTATCCTTTAGTGAATTAAATATAATTAAATAGTTTCGAATTTTTTCAACTTTTTATAGTATTTTTTAAATTCTATAATTTTAAATAAATTTGTTAGTATACTACTATAACGACTAAATTCCACATTTTAAAAATCAACAATAGAAGGTAGTGCCAAAAAAAAAAAGATAAAAAAAAATTAGAAAATCGACAGAAAGAAGAAAATTTTATTTTCATTTCCTTTACTTTTTCATTTTTTTTTTTTTTATTTGTGCTATTTTCATTTTCTCAAAATAAACTTATCTGTGATAATTTTTTTTTTTGTATTTAACAAAACAAAATAAAAAACAAAAAAAAAAATAACATTTTTAACTTAAAATAATGTATAATTTTTTTTTAAAGAATTATAATTCTCTTGTTTTAACATAATTCGATCAAAAGTGCATTTCTTTTTTAAATTGAGCAAACATATTATATAAAATTGCATTGATTATTTGAG
>JANSTX010026745.1:2989-14969 GCA_027564355.1 Penthetria funebris | reverse complement strand
TATATCTAGCGTTTAGAATCGATAAAAATATAATAGTATTAAAGTCGTATAGAACAAAAAGTTGAATGGGAAAATCCTTTTTATTAAAAAGTATTCTCTTTCGAGTATTGAATTTTCTTTTCTATTCTACTATAATTCCAGCAAACTTTACTGCACTTCCTGTTTATAAAATGATATAATTTCTAATGTGTAGAATAATGTTGTGATTAGATAGTAAGACTTGATAACTATTGACCTTTCAGTTTGCTGTCACAAATACACACATTTTTTTTTGTTGCCAAAAAATATCAATAAATCGATTAATCAATAAGTTTGAAATTCACGTGCATCTAAATTTATCTGTACGAACACTTTATTTGATTAGTAACCGTAAACTGCAAAATTTGTAATCGATAGTAAACTAATAAAAATCTGAATAAAAAAGTAGAGGTAATGCAATAAGTTACCATATATCAGATATTTTCCAGTTATACGCTAGTACTTGAAGCATATGACATATATTTTACAATTGGAATTAAATTATTAATGGCTTATATGTAAAAGGCTAAATCATTTAATATTCGCTTAGAAGAGGAAATTAGAATTTTGATCATGGACATTCCAAAAATGTCTGTATTTAACAGCCGGATTTGATGTCGCTCAAAGGCATTTTCTCTCTATATAGTTTAACCTTGACTTTATGATTTTCGTTGGGGTTATTTAAGGAGATTTAAACTTACACCAGGACTTAAATCTTTATGTGTAAAAATACTTATTACACTAAAAATAATTTTATATATTCGAAGAAAATACTAAAAATTGCCATTTGCAGAAATAATACACAAGAAATATTATATTTAAATTATTTATTGTTTTCATTACAAATTGCATGTACAAAAACATTCTAGTATTTTGTATAATAAACAAAATTCTATATTTACATATTTTTTTCGTTGCTATTTTTATACTATACAAACCTCATCATATGTAGTATTTTAAGTGTTATTCATAGTTTAAGAAACTTAGCGACAACTTTTGCAAATGCAACAATCGATTAATTTGCATATTTTGCGTACTAGGTTTAACTTTGTTTAAACAATGTTTAAATTTGAAGATAGAAAATAATTTCGTTGTGAATCATTATCGCTACCACTTCGCTACATATATATAGGTATATTAGCAATTCGACCAGTTTACTAATGCATTAAAGGTGGAAAATGTGTCTTATTATTAATAAAAAAGATTCCAAATTTTACCTCATCTAATTACAGATTTATAGTCTTAATCATAAGCAGTAAAATTTTTGTATTGCAAAATTAACTTTTTTTAATATTGAAAATAATTCGTCGAGAAAATTTTGAACCTGTTCTAAATGGGAGTTTTAAAGCGTTTTATTTAAAATTAAAGTAATGCATTTCGTTGTATTCAATACAATTGATGAGGCGAGAAGAAGTACATTTAATTGTAAATTGAATATATGAATTATCTGAAAAAGACATATATGACTGCGAATTAGCAATATTGGAGTTAAATAGGATGCACATTTTTTTTTAATTATACAATGTGTTTACAATATACAAATTTTAATGTTTACTATATTTTTAATTTTACAAACTAAATGCTGTTATTAATAATAATTAATAGAATATATAGAATTATTTGATCAGCATTCGTTATATTTCCACTGTATAAAGTTATTAAAACTACATTTTTAATTATAGTTTAACTGTCTATATATTAGATATAATGATTATTATTCCATACGTTTTGGCATGATTCCAGATAGGATGGCTAAGTAAACTGTTTTCATGAGTTTAACATTGAAATCGATATTTACAGATTAATACATAGTACTGTGTAATGTATTGAGAAGAGTTGAGAATCGAAATTTCTTTTAGTGTATATTTCTAAAAATAAAATAATGCATTTATATTATGTTTTAAGTACCGTATATTAGACTCATCAAACTAGAGGAAAAAAAAACTAAGAACCAGAATATTTTACAAAAAAAAATAAAAAATAAAATAAAAATTCTTTATTAAATTGACATGTATTTTTATTATAGAAAACATTTATCGATTAGGGAGTGGCACGTTTTTAAAGTTTACAACAAAGTAGTTTTTTCTGCCCGATGACAAAGCTATATACAATTATAGTCACAGACTCATGTCTTCATAAGTAAATTATTTATCAGGTGATGGTGAATGAAAGGATCAGCCGATTTAAAAATTGCTTAAGCTATATATTTACAGCTACCACAATCTTCTTCATAAAATTTAGGCTTTCCTGTCTTCTTTTTTGAATATATAAAAAAGTATTTAAATATTTTACCAATAGAATATATTTTTTGCTGATATATGGCTGATTAAATTATTTTATTTTAACTAGTGTCATTGCAGTAAATTATGATCGAATAATATGTGTTTCTCGGCAGAATTGGTGACAATTTTTGTGACTTTAGTGATCCGATAGAATGAGTCGTATTACAAACGTTTTCTGGTTCTACATTTGTCCTAATCTACTAGTACGATGTTTAGCTTTTTTCCAATACTAGCTATTTCAATAAATTTAAGTAACAATTTCGTATTTTTTTTCCACACTAAATCGTCGAATATATAACTATATTTGAATATCTACAGTCTAATTTCATGGAATCTATATATATGTTATACAAGAATTGTTATTGGTTAGCACATTTCCGCTTAACAAAATTAATTTATAAAATCAAGGTAATTTAATGATATCATAATCATATATGTCTTATGACTACAATGATTTGAATGTGTTTTACAAGTACATCCTATACATTTTTTGAGATATTATTTTAAGGACATATAACATAGATTTATGTTTATTGATTCAATGTTCGCCTGATTTGACAAATTAAAAACTCTATTCTATTTTAAAATTTCAAAAATTTTATAGGCAAAAATGAATCATTTACAAATGTTTAAAATTTTGTATATTATAAAAATGAGTTGAATTTTTCTTTAATAATAATTTCTACTTTTACTATTGTATAATTTGACTAATTCGTTAAAGTAATACATAAATCCCTAACTATCGAATATTTCGGTGAGATAAATTTGTCAATTGCTCGCCAAATACTAAATTAATAGCATATCACTTTAGCTACGATCACATGCTCTATATATTGGAATCCATTGTGATCATGTTTTTTAGAACATCAAACATATATTTAAATTATAATATTTTATCATTTTGATGTTAATTTACTGTTGTGGTGTTAATTCACAACAATATTGAATCACAAAAATAATTGCAATTAAGTCAATAAAATTCATCAAACCCATAATTGTTTTGATCTTATAAATAAAAAAAAAAAAAATCGAAGTGAGTAATTAAATTGATAACCCTTAATATTTATTTTAATATATTAATTTCAATTGATTTTTTAATTTTTCCATCATAATATTTGTCTAATTCTTATCAGCCCATGAAAGCAAAAGATGATCTATATACTAGGTCAATTCTTGATAATAAAAATTTTAATGTCTCCTTAATTGAACTTATTAATTATTTATATTTTATATAGAAAGTAGATCGATTTATTTTAAACAATTTTTTACATTCTGGCAGACTCACTAACTAATCGAGAACTTTGTTGTTGAAAGCAACATTACTTTAAATTATCTTAATTAAAAATAATTAATAAATAAAACGTATATAATAACACTCGTAATATGTATGTCGAGTTTTGTTATATGTAATTTGTTTTAATAAAATCTAAACCTTTAAAATGTTAAAATTAATCATTGTAGAAATTAGTTCACATAATTTTTTCAATATTCTAAATTAGATATATAGCATTTGATTTTTGTTCAACGCTGTGTATATCTTTTTTAGTTCTTAACAGAACACCCCATATTTCTATTTATATCCTTCAAATTTATATATAAATAAATTAATTTAAATTAATTAAAAAAAATTTAAATTAATAAATGTATAACTATGATAATTAATATCTTTCCATTCTTCCAGCGTGTAGCATTGTTCTTAATGTATCAATTATAATTACGTATGTGAACAATAGAAAACTTTAAGGATTTTTTAAAGTCTCTAGAAATCTATTAAAATCTCATGTTTGTTTATTTTACGAATGATATCTTAGTATTTATTATAAATGTATTTTTGATAACATAATTAATTTTAAAACATTGTCTATAATATTTTTAATTTTTTTCTCTTATAATAATGCAGATGCCTCCAAAAGTGAGTACTCACATTATAGAATATAATTTATTTTCGATCAAAAAAATTTAGTTTAGTTAATTTTATACAAATTTATAATTTTGTAAAAGCTAGAGTCATATTATTTGCAGTAGATTAAATTCAATTTACAATTAAGGTCGTAATGTTTTTGTAATTCCCATTTTAAAGTTTATCAATTCTGACAAAACTTAAATTCAATATTGCGATTTAAATTTTGTAGTTTTTGTTTTTTATTGTTGGAAGTTTTAACAAAATAAATTATTTAAAATTAACAAAATTTTAGTGCATAAATTGATTAAATAAAAAAAAGTTCGCATGCTAAAATAAGCAAAAAAAAATCCTATTGCCGTAAAATTCGAAGAATTTTCCTTCGAGCAAAATAATATTCTTCATTTGATGAGAAGATATCGATGACTATAAGACTAAAGCATATGTTAATAAAGGCCTAATTAGTTGCTAATGTCGTTTATGTGGGTCTAAAACTTTAGAGTAAAATGACAGGAATGACAATATAGTATATATAATATCCCTGATCCTTGATTTATTGAAATATAGCAATGTTATCCTAGCCCATTTGAGTGTGTTTTTGGTATTGCTATATTCAAATAATTTGTTAGTATTATATAATATTATAAATTTCTTATAATAATAATTTCAGAAGATTTAACTTAATTTGAGTGAATTTGCATAGCCCATTTGAGTGTGTTTTTGGTATCGCTATATTCAAATAATTTGTTAGTATTATATAATATTATAAATTTCTTATAATAATAATTTCAGATGATTTAACTTAATTTGAGTGAATTGATCGTCTATTATTATTATGTGATTGTCTGATACAAAAATCATAAATTCCCAAAATTTTTGCACTTTTTAAATTTTGCACTTTTAAATTTTGCACGAATGGAATGTCTATATTATGTAGCCTGTAATTTGTTTTATTTATGTATTTTTTTCATTATTTTATATTTAAACGTAACTAATTTATGTCAATTGATATTAAAGTCTACCCACAACAGTTAATTTTAGGCGACTGTTTTCAAATTATTTTATATAAGTTTGATGGTTTGATCTCTTGATTGGGAACATTGATAACATATATTTTCAAAATACTAGCAATTATTATAGTAGTATAACTCTGTTAATTAAATATAATCACTTATTGTGTATATAGTAGGTGTCATATGTATATGTCTTAAAGATTTCGTCAAGGTTAAGTTAATAAAATCTGATTTTTATCTTTAAAAACTGAATTTTGCTATTGTAGTACATGCAATTATATATTTATATTATAATCTTAATATATGTATATTAAGTCTAATATAAATATAAAAAATTAATTTTTACAAAAATATTATGAAAAGTAAATATTTTTATTACTTTTTTAAATTTTTGTAATCATAAATCATATACTCGTAGATGATAATAATATAGAGTGGCTTCTGTTGAAGATTTCAATCAAAATTCTTATTAAAGTTAAATTTAATGTTTTCTGGCTCAATACATGTTTTACGAAATTTTAATATCTAAATGAATTTTTTTTTTGTAAAATTCGTATCTAAATTATATACGATTTAAAAAAAAAATAATTAATCTATTTTGTAATTAAATAATGGTATTTGTGTACTGACATTAATCGAACAATTTAAATAGCTGTTCGATAAATATTATTAAGCTATGAACTCATTGAATTAGAATGTCGAATATAAAGTACTTATGGCAGAATGACGTTTGTAATTTATTGAAAATCATTACAAGCACATAATTTATCGGAAAGTTTCTAATTTCGATATACAGTTAAATTAAATTTCTGAAAAAAAAATTATTTCTATAATCGACAAGTACTTAAAAGAATCGAAAAAGAAATTGAAATATTATCTGAATTTTTAAAGCAATAATAATAAATAATTTACAAAAAAAAAAAAACCGTCAAAAATCAATATAATTAATAATCACAGATAAACTATAAATATAATCACATAGATTTATTATTACAACTACATTTATACCATAAACAAAAATAATTGAATTATGAATACTATCGAAATGGAGTTTTCTTTCTACTGGGTAGCATATCTTAATCTGTTATAAATTTTTATTTTATAGAGTCTACATAATACTAAAATTTATTAAAATATTGACAGTAAAAAAAAAACAATTTAAAACAATTAAAAAAAATTTAATTATATTCAGAATTTTTATAGATTGTCTTGAAAACACATAGTCTTTAATCTAATTTGTGAAAAATTAATAAAATTATGAGTCTATTTTTGAAACAATATAAATAGGTATCAGCAATTTGATATATACGCTATATATTTAAATTCATATACTAAATCTTTGTATAAATTAAATTCATTTATAATATGCGAATTCTAATGTAACTGTTCAAAATACTGCAATAAAATTATTATATCAGATTGTTGTAGTACAATTTTCCAAGCGTTTTAAATTTAAATTTAATGCAATAATATTTTACTCAAATTTTAAATGGTCTGTAATGCAATATCCGTCATATAATTACGTTATCTTTTAACCTTTAGTGTAGTTTTTATACAACAAACGTATTGCATCCTTAATTTTACATGATAAAATATTGACCATGATTTTCTTACAATAATGGACAAAACATTAAATTCGAATATGCTTAAGTGTCATAATTATATATAATTAAGGATATTATTTTACAAATTCATTTTTTTCTCAAAGATTTATAAAATTAAGGATTGATATATTACCTATGAAACGAATCATTACGGAATATATATCTACAATATTGCCATTTATTATTATTTAACCAGACAACATATGTTACTTTGCTATGACAGTCATTATTACATATTTTGGAAATATTCTAACTTCAATAAATATTATTATTAACAATTAGCATCAATGAGAAATTTACATAATATTGCTATTGAATGTTAAAGCTATAAATAAAGATATTTTAAACAATTTTTTTTAAAAAAAAATATGTACGAATCGTTGTAAATTAATTTTTATTTCATTACTAATATACTGCAAATAAGTTCATGGTATATTTTTATGTATTACGTTATATACTTTTATTTATTTATTTTTTAACTTTTTTATCTTTTTTATACCATATTTTTTTTTGCTAATATTGGAAATGCAAATTAATACTAATTTAAATGCAATTACGATATTGACTAAATATAAATGTGAATTCCATCATATTGAATATTCGATAACATATAATTAGTTAATTAAATATACGAAAATGTTTACCACTATATTTTGTTAATTAATATTAATATTATATTTGCTTTATAGCGTCAAAATAGTCAATTATTATAAACGAGTACAATCAAATATAGTTCTTACGGTTTATTTTTAAATGAACTCTTGAAATGAGACTGTTTCCAAATTTATTTAGATAATGAAATTAAAGTCATACAAATTATAATTAAATGGTGACTAAATTTTTAATACAACAACATTTGATGCAAGTGATTAGCTCATCGTTAGTCTTGCTCTATGATATAATTACCTGTATATTTTGAACATAACATATACATTATAAATGTATAAAATATTGTTGTTAATAGAATTACATATGTTAAAAATGAATGTTGAAATGTAAACTAAACTTTAGATTTTGCTACTGGAAATCCACTGCTGCAATCTTTAGAATATTTGGGACAGTTTTTGTAAAACTATAATATTCCTGTATTTTAACAATATTTACATAGTTATATTTATATCATTTTAAATATTTGAATTTTTAAATTAGCAAAAAATTAGCATACCATACAATTTTTTAATAAACAAAGAACTATGTATGTACGTGTATACCTTGTATATTTTAATATTGCGAATAAGCATACATCTATTAATAAATAAATTTTATAATCCATGATGTCACATACGAGTATATATTAAGAATATATAATAAGTAACATATAAATAACCTTGACCGCTGAAAATGATATCATCAAATTAAAATTATTATTAACATAATATGCATTAATAAAATTCCATTAAATCAGAGAGTTCGACTATGTATAATTGATGTAAGTTAAATAAGTACGGGCAGCAATAAAATGCTAATGAAGGTCGATGTTTTTTTTAATTTAATTGTATACAATACCATCAGTCCTAAGGAATTTATATCGAAATTTTTAAATTACTAATAAATAATAGATCATATTAATAAATAGATTGAACACGTCATTTAATATTTATTAAATAACTAATAGATCGTCAAATATAATGTATTTAAATTTAAAAATATAATAATAAAATATAATATTTAAAATTCAATTTCTAACTAAAGAGCAATTTAAGAGACATTTGGAGTTAATTAATGTTAATGCGTGTCTTAAAAGATGAGTATATCAACTCCTCATCAAACTTGAACTTTCCGATTTTGTTTAATTAAGAATATTCATGATGTATCTATTTGATTTTTCCGCATTTCACAACTATCTTCGCATTGTATCGTTATGAATTTTACATTATACGCTTAAATTTTAAATTACAATGAAAATTTTAATTAAGTGATATTTAATTAATTATGAAGTACTGTGTATTTTTGGTTAAAAAAAAATAGTCTTTTATTTTATTATACGTTTGAAAGAGTATTGTGACTTTATAAAGTAACTTTCGTGAATTTTTACTTAAATTTATAATTTGGATGCAGAATAAGGTAAGCATTTTTAATCTTTATGAATATATTTTCTATTTGATATACTAAATTTGTTTGAAAGATATTAAAAGTGAACAAAATGTTATTTAAAACTTACAACTAATATAATATTAATATATAGGAATTAGGATTTTTAAATAAGACGACATGGAATATATAAATTGTCAGTTAAAAATGTTAATTTAAGAACTTTAAGAACAACTGAAGGTGCAAATACAATGAGTCCAAATGTTGACTATACACAAATGCACAATAGTACAATTTTTTGCTGCATAACAAGAATGTGAAGTAATAGTAACTTTTAAAATATTGAAAGTAATGAACGAACATATTTTGAAAATTTGAAGTTACCGCAATAAATAATGTAATGATTAAATGTGATGAAATGTTTTAAAATAATTTAATAAATTGACGATTATTTGAAGATATTGTTATGGCAAATAGATTGACCAACAAATATCAAGAAGGAAGTTGCTCAAACTATATTTACCCTCGAGGTATCCTATTTACATGATATGTGGATTATGGCATGAGGTCGTGATAGACAAAAATGCTCATAATACTTTGGTGTATAAATATCTCACCAACGAAATTGCAAGCTTTAACTTTACATACCATTTTATCAGAGTATTCAGTTTTTTAGTCAACAAACTACACGTTTCATAGAACACTGAAACTGACATTTAATCTTACATATCTTGTGGGAATTTGGCAAATTAATCTATGAATTGCCACCCTTGAGGTTAATAATAGATTTTGATAGCAAATTTATTAAAAATGATGAGCAAATATATGTTAATTCATAAAACACTCACCATCAACATAAATTCTAATACATAATTTTAAATCTTTTTTTTATATAAATTATTGCTATTCATTTATTTCATGTCAATGAACATTTTTCTACATTAAATTTTGTTTATAAAATTTTTTCAATTTTGTTTATTTTGAATCAAAACTATTTTTATTATTTCAGATTTTAATTGATTCATAATAGTTTTCAAGTTGAAAAAAAAAATATATGTAAATTTTAAGATGGGATACTCATAAGATTTATATTTTTATTTAATTAATTTCCACATTTTTGTGTAGAATAACGAATTAACATTTATCAAATATATAGTGATATAATTATTAAATTTTATACTGTCTGATGCTCACATTGAGTCAAAATCTATTGATCGTACACTGAAATGCTGGGATTTACTTTCTGACTAGCTGTAATCGCTACTCTAGATCAAAAAAAAAAAAAACCTTTATTTATGTTATAAATATTATATTTTTTTAGCATCTCTTAGAAGATTTGGCGAAAGAACAGCCAATTTCTTTAGCCGAAAAAAACAAGAAACTCAAGATGTTACAAAAGAGGCATCAACTTCTGTAAAAAATATTACCGACGATGAACAAAATAAAGCAGCTATTGCAATTAGAGAAACTAATAAAGATATTCAAGACCTGGCAGAGAAGACTGGTAATATTGTTGTCCTGTGTGTATAATTGATACAAATGAAACGCAATTTTTCACTAACATTTTCAACATGTTTTAATCACTATTACTATTGTTTTTTTTTATGCAAATCCTCTCTGCTATGCTAATCTTTCCCGAAGTTATTTGCTTTAAATCAATATAAAACTTTGTGACATAGCCAATATAATAATAAATATACAAATAAAATAAATTCAATCATTTCTAGCCAAGGAAACAAGTGAATTGACTGCAAAAGGGAAATCATCAATTGATCAAACTGTTAAAACAATTGATAAAGATGCAACACAAGCTGCTAATACAATGACAAAAAATATAAATGTTGCATTGGATAAAACAAAAGATACTGGTGGTACCATAATTGACAACACATCAAAAATTGTAACAACGACTTATGATAAAACGAGAGATGCAACAAGTTCTGCAATTGATAATACTTCAAAAAATGCAAATACAGCTTGGAATAAAACAAAAGATACAACAAGTTCAATTGCAGATGCAGCAGGTAAAAAAATAGAGTCTGGTTATGACAAAACAAGAGATACAACAAATCAAATTTGGGATAATACAAAAGATGCTTCTGCAGCAGCCTATGATAATACATCCAAAACTGCTAGCACAGCATGGGATAAAACGAAAGATGCAAAAAATTCTTTTATAGATTCAGCAAGTAAAACTGCAGGTAATGTTTGGGATAATACAAAAAATACTACGCAATCAGTTGGAGATAATAGTGCAAAAACTGTAAAAACAATCTGGAATACAACTAAAGATACATCTGGTGCTGTTTTAGATAATACATCAAAAACGGCAAGTACAGCATGGGATAAGACCAAAGATACGGGTAGTTCATTTGTCGATGCCACCTCAAAATCTGCAGATACATCTGTGAATAAATTAAAAGATACAACTAATACATTTGTTGATAATACATTTAAAGCTACTAATATTGCATGGGATAAAACAAAAGATACATCCGGTTCAGCATTAGACACAACATCAAAAATAGGCCATTCAGTTTGGGATCATACAAAATCTAATACCAATAAAGTATTTGATGCTACAGCAAATACAGCAAATTCTGCCCTAGATGCGACTAAAAAAGCAAGTAATACAGTTGCAGGTAAAACAATACTTGCTACTGAAGCTATAGTAGATACATCATCTGATTTAGCTGGTAAAACTTGGAATTTGACAAAAGATTCAACAAATACAATTATAGATTCAACTGGGAATATTACTCGTAATGCTATTGATAAAACTAAAAATGTTACAGAATCAGCAGTGGATACAACAACAGGTGCATTGGGATCGGCTTGGAATAAGACAATAGATACTACAAATACTGCAAAAGATGCTACATCAAAAGCTGCTAGTTCAATGTGGGATACAACAAAAAATACGACCAGTTCAATTGCTGAAACAACTTCAGACACTGCTAGTTCAGTTTGGAATAAAACAAAAGATGCAACTGGTTCAGTTATAGATGCGTCTAATAGTGCAACTAATACAGTTGTTGACAAAACGAAGAACGTTACATCTGACATTGCAGGTAAAACTTGGGACACTACAAAAGATGCCACAAATACAATAATAGATACAACTGGCAACAT
>JANSTX010026734.1:1681-12141 GCA_027564355.1 Penthetria funebris | reverse complement strand
CAATAAAAAGAATTTTTTTTACTACACTACACAGAGTCAAATCGTCAGTCAGCTGAGTGAACAAGGCAAAGGATCAAGTCGATTGTGTAACTATGGTTGAATTGCTTCCCCCTTCATCCACCATATTGTCCGGATCTGGCTTCCAGCGACTACTACCTGTTTGCAGACATAAAATGAATGCTGCAGGTAAAGAGATTTGGCATCAATGAAGAAATGATTGGCGAAAATGAACGGTATTTTGAGAACAACGAAAAACCGTTGTACAAAAAAGACATCAAAATGTTAGAGAAGCGTTCGAATGAATGTACCATTCGTGAAGGAGACTATGTTGATGATTAAAGTCGAATTTTACCTAAAAGTTGTTGTTTTATGGGTTTATCATACGAACTTATTGAGTGATGTGTGTTATTGTCTAACCAATTTTGGGACACAATCCAACGCGTGAATTCAAATTACTACAAAACAATTAGAACTTATAATGGCAACATATAGAAAGTCTACGTAAGATTAACTATACTTTATCTATTACTAGACAATCATCAATAGTCTGTAAACATTTTTAGTATCATTCCTAATTTTTATATAGTGTGGTCAATATGTGAAATATCTAATCATAAGTTTAGTGTAATGAATTAACGATTTTTATTGGACTTGCCATCTATTCAAAATACCTTAGTTTTAAGGATCATTTATGAATCAACTATTGGACTATATATAGCATCAAATAGAAGCAGCCTATGTTAAATTAAAAATACATTAAAATTAATTATTTCTATCGGTTTCTAATTGTAACATAATTTGATTTCTGTCTTGTCTACATTTCTACGGACAATCACTTTTTAATGTTGAACATATTCACTAGTAAAGTGTCACAGCGTTGTTTTAAAATTAAAACCTATTTATTTAATATACTCGTATAATATTATTATTAAAAAGATAAATTAATATATTAATATAATTCACTAATTAATTACAATAAACAAAAAAATAAACAATACTAAAAATATGAAGAAAATAAATTTAAGCTTTTCAAAAAAGCGACTAGAATTCGTTATCAATTTCTGTTTTAATTCTATAATAAAACTAAACTAAATTAATTGAATTTAATTATTTTCTATGATTTAATGATCTAATTAATTAATTAACATATCTTTGGCGTATGAGTATTCGTATTGTTTTAACTATAAACTGCAAAAATTTATTTAAATGATGAATTTGTAACGATAATTATGAATTTGGTGACGAATGAAGTGGTGACCGACTACAATATTAAGATTATTCATAATCTATCTGTTTTTTTTTTAATTGGTGTCGGGTTTATTGGCTGATGAACAATTATAGTTACTTGAGTCCACATTTGATATTGTACATGCATATTGCAAAAATGACAAATTAAGATTTTAGTGTCATCCTCTATGCATTGTGTACAGAGGTTATGATACTGATGATGATGAATATACTTATTGGGATTAAGAGACAGAAAAAATGAAGAACTTAAAAATAGCGTTAACTATGATTTTAAAAATTAAAATTAAGGGTTCTGATTGTAACGTTAAAACACATCCCCATTGGCAGTGATTGGAGTGGTCTTTTGGAAAATATGACCGGTTGCCATATTCAAACGTATGCTTACCGTCTCTTTTATGTTCTAATGAGTTTAATGGTTCTAATGATTATGAATAAAAAAATTATATATTCTAAATTGTAATTATCGCCTTAAATAGAACTATATTATTATATGAGACAGAGTTCGCAGTGATTATAACAGTGAACTTTCTTTTGTACTTATGAAACAAACAAATAATAATTTATAATAAAATTAAATTTCGCATAAAATCAAATGTTATGTGTTGATCCCTTTACAAGAGATCGACGATAAGCAAACATATTTCGTGTATACAAATCATGCAAATAAAATTCAAAACAAGTATAATTATAATACAGGGTCCGTCAATCGAAGAGTTATCAACGTCATGTAACGCACTACCTATGACCATTCCTCGAAAACTATGATTCAAAAAGGTAAAAAGGACACGAGTGCAAGATTTAACATCGAAACAAACGGCAACAATACTTCAACGTTCAAAAGTATACTGAAAATCTTGCACACAAGCGGATACTATGAAAATTTAGTATTTTTTCGATAAAAATTCTATTTTCCGTTCAATAATACGTAAACAAATGAAATGGCCATATGTGATACAAAGGCGATTGACAATTTTGACTATCATTGTTTTGCATAAACAAGGACCTGTGTTTAAGGTGATGATGGCATCGACTCGTGTAACTGAAAATTTCATCGATATTAGGACGTTAATCGAAACCAACAAATGTACAAACAATAGGTGCTATCATCATCATCATTATCTGAACCTTTACGCTTCGAGGACGTATAGGACGACATTACGATGTTAATTTGCAGTTTCAAATATGCATGCAACATCAAATGTACACTCAAATAACTATAATTGTTGAAAAATTTCACTAGCAGCATGCCATCATATGTAGAATATGGAGGTTACCCGAAAGGGTGCGGACAATCAGCGTTCATGTTTGGATGGTCGCTGGGTATGTAACGCTATTAAATAATCAAAAATGTCAGATTGTCGAACATGAGCGGCAATACAAATAGCACACATTTTTAGTTCACTGACAGGTAGAAGTAGGAAATTACTTCAACTGTCGTAAAGTTGAAGGTTAATTTAGCAGACTGCCTATTAGACTATAAATTAATACCGCTCAAAGTAGTAGGAATTTAACGTCTCGGATAACGGATTGAATTTATAAAACGATGAGTCGGCACCGAACACGGACAAAACGAAAATGGAAAAAGATCAAGAACTGTTAATGTAAAACATCATAAGATTGATTTTGGTACTGTATCTGAAACGAAAAGGCACAAATAAAAACTAAGACTCCTGAATATATTAAAAAAACAAATATTGTATCTATAATGGATCCAAGCACAAAGCAGCTATATGAGAGAACAGAATAAGATAAAGTCGAAGAGGCATGGCACAACTTAAAAGAAATTTATTAATGGCACAATATATGAAGCGGTTGGAGACGAAGGCAAATTAATATCCATGCAAAACACAACATTAAACTATGGTTTACAGAAGAAGTGAAGAATTATGCAACAGAAAAACGGCAGGAGCATTACCTAAAATACCAAAGCCTAAAAACCCAAGTAGTCTTATACAGTAAAAGTAAACGGAAAAACTCACAAATGAAATACCAATATGGTATTGTTCAATATGGTAATGAACAAAATCATGGCAAAAATTAAATCTACTGCGATTGGTTATAGGATGGTAAATCAACTGATTAATATCATTTGTTATGCGGACGATTTGCAACGTCTATTAATTTGCATTTTAACAAGATGCTGATAGCTTAAAAATGTTGATATATACCAGGAAAACAAAATCAATTGTTATAACCAAAGAACCAATAAGATGCAAACTAGTGGTAGATAATATACAAATTGAGCAAGTTATGAGCTTTCGCTAATTGGGTGCAAAAGCAAACATCTACCGAGATGTTACTGCATAAGTTCGCTATCAAATCAACAAGGCTGCATCAATATCTTGGTTGCGTTAGTGACATCATTTGGAGAAACAAATTCATGTTACTAGAAAGCAAAGTACAAATTTATAAAACGTGCGTAAAATCTATTTTAACATATGCAGTAGAAAGTCGCAGTGACACATCTAAAACTACTTATGAGTACAATAGAAATGAAGATCTTACGTACAATCATCGGTCATTCACTCAAAAAAGTTAGAATTTGAAGTGATGATATCCGAAATGAATGTCAAATTACAAGACATAGTAAGATGAACAAGAACCATATGGCGTTATTGGAGAGACCATGTTGAAAGAATGTCAGATAATAAAAAACGCAAATATTGTAATGAAACAATTTGTGAAGAGATGGCTAGAACGTTGGACATCGATTTGTGAAAACTAAATTTTGAGAAGGTCAATGACCTAACGAAAGAAGAACAATATTTTCACTACTAGTGACGAACCCTGTATAAACGTCCCAGTTCATTAGTACATGAATTTTAAACCGTTGTTGTATGATTTATAAGTATTTTATTAATTTTTTTGATAGTTGATAGCATTCAGCTCTGTAACAAATTAAACAATGATTGTACAGAGTGCTATAACGTGTGCCCATTCATTTAGTTAAAGCTAAATTATTAGGTAAGTTAAATAAATTATTAGATATTATTATTATAATGGCAATTTGACATGCACTCTTAAACTACTAAAGAATTCAAGTATTTTCTTTACGTAACTTTTTATCACATACTTCTCTTCCATATAATTAAGCGACCAAATGTGAAACGTATATATCGAACTTGAAAATATCATTAAAATTTGTTTGTTTTTCATAATTTTTATAATTTAACTTACATGTCTATAATCTTAGAGATAAAAAATAAATATATAAATAATAAAATTATCTATTGGCTTAATTATTCTGTCTGAATTTGAATGGTACTAATTATTTGAACCAAATTTGTGCAAGTATTCTTTTAATTGCAAAAAACAAAAAACAAAAAAAAAAAAAAAATACTTTACTTTTTTGAACGTTACTTTTTTTTAATTAAATTTATTTGTTTTTTTTGATTTACTACAATCTAAGGAAGTTTTTTCTTTTTGGTTAGACTTTGGTAAAGTTACTAAATTAATAGAAATTATTCTAAAAATAAATTTATTAGTTTGATTATGTCACCCTACCCTCGTTTACACGATCCAACTTTTATCGAATTGAAATCGAATTGGTTGAAAATCGGATGAAATTTCCAGTTTAGACAAACCAATTTCATCCGATTTTCATCCAATTCGATAAAAGTTGGATCTTGTAAAATGAGGACTAGTATTTAAAAAGTTCATTTCACTATAGATCCTTCGTCAATCTTCGTCAATTTTCATTGTTTTAATCAATTTTCTTTAAATCAACTGTACGATGATTATAATTATGTAAATTATTCTGTTTAATAATAATTCGATTACTGTGATTTAAACCTGTTGATGTTGTGGCTCTTGTTGTTGTTGTTGTTGTTGTTGTTGTAGTAGTACTATTACTATTATTCCAACTACTATTACTATAATCTTTCATAACAATTAGACATTCATTTGGAAAATCTAACATTGTTGTACAGTGAAATGCCATATTTGCGGTTGCAATAAAATATTCGCACAATGCAAACCAACTGAATGCCATATCATGACAAAATAAACGATGTTTTGCAAAAAATAGTATTAAACCAATTGTACTTGCAATTGATAATGCAAATAAAAATTTCTTCAATTTTAATGAATGACATTCGTAATCGCTTAGTGGCTGCTCTTCTCCTATATGTTCATATAATTTTATTGTTGCCAACATATAACATAATGAACAGGTCATAAATATTATGAATATTTTTTCATGTATTGCTAAAATTAACAGAAAAATAAAATATGAAATTAATTTTTAATTAATTATATTATAATTTAAAAAAATAATTAGTGTACAGGGCGGGATAGGTGGTGGATCACTTGAACTGTTACCAATTGTGAATATTTTAAGGTGATATTGAAAATACATTAAATTTCATCAAATTCACGAATGTCAGTCTGCCATTGTCAACGAGACACAATCGCAGACGCAATGAGACCAGTCTGTGAAAATGATTTTGATTGATCGTGGTATGATGTGGACAATTCTAGAAAGTTATTGAATATCGTCTAAACTGATGAATATGATCCACGGTCTATATCGTGTATCGTAATGTATAGTTTTGCATCGTGGAAGGCTTGATCATATTTTTGATGTGTAAAACAGGAATGTATACTATTATTCCCGCTCGTCTTGGATTGAGTTGTGACCAAAATAAACTCGTATCAGATGTTGTGTAACCGGTCGACTTGAAGACGTTAAAACTTTGCTGACGACATTTATTTAAATGCACATGGTGAGGACATATTATAGTGAAATTGCATTGACTTGTGAAATACAGGTCACAAGTGGGTCTAAAAATCAATATTTTAAAGACGAAACTAATGAAAATTGGTACGTCGAGGAGGTGTGTTCATTTGCAGTCAGCGGCGAGGTTATAGATAAGGTAGAGGACTTCCAGTATATGAGAAATTGAAACAGGTGTAACGTGCCGTATACAAAAAGCTCGGCAAATATTTCGTATAATGAATGAAATCAGACGGCGGTCGTCACAAATTGTATGTATAGGAACACGCCATTTTAATCCCAATATTTCAAATGCCAATAAGATACATAAAATGGTCAGTGTTGCGATGAAATGAACTGTGAAGCATGTCGTTTTATTAAAATTGTTTTATCAAATTATCGTTATATGGGATGGTGCTGAGTTCGGTTGAAATGTCCAACGGTTGAAATCAAATTGAATCCAAGGGATCATGGCATCATTTAATAATCTTTACTTGGTACACTTGCTGGCTCACCTTAACGTTCTGGTCTGGATAAAAAAAAATACAAAACATTAGAAAAGCGATGATTTTCAGTGTACAGCAGAACAGACACCAACACAGAAGCAGCCGCCGCATATGCAAATTGCCCTTGTTTACGTGTTGTTAAACAGTGAAAATTATCTCAACAGAAAACATCAAATTTTCAAATTCGTCACTTACGTACATGCTTTTACCTTTTGTGCACGTTTTAAAACTTGCATTTTTTTTTTTTGTATGTTTGTGAAGCTTCAACTTATATGTTCATTCGTTTGAGTCAGACACACATTCAGCTGTTTAGTCAATTTTGCTGCACTCTGACGTTTCAATACCCTTTCGAAGCGTATCTGATGATTTTGTGGATTTTTTATGACTACCACGAATTGTAACTCACAAGCAATAGAAACAAAATACGATTTTATTGCCAATGAATTCCATAACGAATATTTATCTTTAATTACGACGTAGAACAAGGTCCAGTCAACATTTTTGTGAGCATTGTGATCAACTTCTGTTGGGCAACTACAATCGGATTAAATTTGGTAATACTTCGAGTGACGAACCCTGTATTTATAATTACTGTTAATACTTACGATAATTTTCTTTATTCGACACATAGGTAACACCGCATAATGCTGTTATTTCAATCAAATTTAACCAAAATACAAAACTTATAAGACAGTCTATTTTTTTGTAAACATTAATATTTTTTATAAACTTTAATTTATCTAAATAATAGTTACGATAACAGGCAGCTATTATAAATCTTGGACCTATATGTAAAGCAATACATATTCGCCAAAAATATCTTTGTGGACTAACGCCTGTTATTGCGCTTATCGACGGTATAACATTGTAAACCTAGAAATTAAATTGAAAATTATATACATTTTACCATTAATAATTGATTGTAATGTTATAAAATATGGTCTGCGATTTTTATGGTGTACCGCAGAATGTTGTATCATGAAAGTCTTTGTGATGTATTTGATGTTAATGTACATTCATGTGTTAATTAGTAATGTAGCCAATTTTATTCCTACTTGTCTTAGATTGGGTTATGACAAAGGTAACTCGCACATGAGGTGTTGTATAATCAATCTACTTAAAGATCTTGAATTTGAATCCTGGAAACCCAGTAAAATTGTAGCATTTCTAAATAACACCCCCTTAAATACAAACTGTTGATTACTAATCTGTTTTCCAATTACAGTCCCAACTCAATACACACTCACCTAATGTGTGTTGATGACAGTTTGACTAAAAATTGATATATTATAATAATAGATGAGGATGAGAGATTCCAATATTTGGAAAGTAATTTGATATGAGACAGTGGTGACAGATGAAGAAGGATCACGTGCGCAAAAAAAAAATGCGGTCTGTCGCAGTCGAGCACAAATTGCATGCAATCAAAGATTGTACATTTTCAAATAAAATTAATTACCAGATACTATCACTTCACTCCATCCTCTACTACTGGTATTACATTTTTTAAGAGATTTGAATAATGACAAATATCATCATGTCGTCACAATTTCAAGCTTTCGTCAAAAGCTGCCTTACACATTTTGGCCAAAACAATATTAAATGAGAATTTATGAAGATATGAAAGCCAGATTAACAGAAATGTATGTGCTATAGAAGTTTTATGACTACTCAGTTCTATGAACCAGTTGGATAAGGGGAGCGAGTTTAAAAGTTACTACTATGTATTTAATCAGGTAGTTACAAAATACAAGTAACAATTGATTTTCTCAGAAACTACTCATTTCTTGATTATTTTATAAATATTAATATAAAAAAAAGATGCACTTACTTTACAATGTGTTTCATGAACTTCTTCTGACTGGAAGACATAGGCGGATACAAAACATGTAAATAATGTTATTATCGGTAATATTGCTGTGACAATACATATTTGACGAAACCCAATCATTAAATGTACAACTATCTATAAATAGAAATAAATTTAAATGAGTTTTAATAATAAATAATATTTTGTAATTAATAAGTTCAATATTAAAATTTAGAGCAGTTTGATATTAACATAAATTTGAATACAATTAGCGATGTGTAAACTTATAATGAGAATGCATATTGTTACACATATCACAGTTTATTTTAAATATAACGCCCACATCGATACTATTGATAAAAAGAAATAAGTTATGCACCATCGAAAATAATAAATAGCAATCCATACAAACATACAATAATAAAAGTCTACAAATTACAGTAATTAATCATCGGAAATAGAATAGAAATTTCTCGATACAAATTAATCCACTATATAAACGCTTGACGTTATAATCAGGCGAATTTTCATCGGGCATTATCATTTCTTTATCCAAAATAGTTACTTGTGTAGCACAATCCCATGTATATGTGAAAGCATTTGAATAAAATTCATAAATGGTTTACTATGTCCACCCCCACCTTTACTCAAAATAAATACTTGCGACATTGAATTGATCATAAAGCTTTAATTGATTTACACACATAACCATTTCTTGTCTTATATCATCGTTTTTAACGCTACATACTAGTGCACCTTGTTAATCGTCCGCTTGAACTTCATCCAATATTTGATGAAACATTTCGACACCACTGATCATTGATTTTATTGTTTTAATAAAACTTACAAATTTGCAATTTGCTCTCTTATTAACAGTACTAATTTTGACCATGCGATAACAACAGTTATACGTTCACAAAATACTATAGGCATTTTCAACTGGTAAAGGGAAAGACTTATCCAAATAGAAAGGTGAAAGGAAAAACTTGTCCTAATAGTTTTAATATTGCATCTGATCGAATTTCTGCTGTTTAACTTTCAAGGGATTGTTTAAACCAGTATATAGTGACTGTAGGAATATGGCAGGGAGTGTTGGGGAAGAGAATACGGGATTGATAGAGCTAAGTAGTACAGTAGCGACGTCATAGGAGCCCCGACCGGAGTGTCGACCAATTAAGTAATGTTAGACATAGACAGGATTCAAAAAGAAAGGTCACCACAGATTCGCTACCCATCCATTGAGTCTTCTATCTCTAGATGATAGAGGTATATTGGATGTTTGTTCCTATGGTCTATGGTTTATCGGCTCGCCGAATCTAATGAGTCTACTGCTATATCACTTGAGAATGAAATTTTCGAACTATCTTATTTTGGCTAAAAATCTCAACGCCTGTTTAACCAGCACTTTCTCAATTCATTCGACACCCGTAGCATGGTAAATTCTGCGGTTACTAATATGTCTGTATTTACCCCTGTTTTAGCGGTCAGTGCCGCGAAATACTGTAACGTTACATTTAGAATAATTTATTTGTACCCACCGTTATCGATTACAACACGGTTTATAGTGTTCAAGTGTACGTTTTGTTAGATGCAGAGGTTATGTTGGAATGTGTAGTATTAAAATATTATTAGCATATTCAAAATTGTGTTTGGGAATTAAAATTGTTGTACCCGAATTAATACCGCGAATGGGCGAGGCCAAAGGCAATTCAGTAATGTATAGCGTGTACAGAATAGCAGCCGAGACTGCACCCTGTATAACGCCAGCCGTTATTGTTTGCGAATCGGATATTATTAATAATATCAACAACATGATGAGACACAATTTTGTTTTGCTAACAATGATTTCCATCGGTAGCAGCAAAAACAACAAATATAACATCGCCCATTTGTGCCGCACTTGTAATCATATTCTTAAAATAATCAATATTGTCCTGGACAATCGGTATGTCCCTAATGTCGTTTGATATTCAACATAAGTCACATTAATTGTAATACCTTTGGCTCGTTCTTCCGTTTCATTATGAATTTGAACATGACCTTTACTTGCTGACAATTTTCCATTGGCCAATACTCGTGTAATACCAACAAAATGTTAATTTTCTCTTTCCATAATCAATATGAGGGCTATTGTGCTGACATTAGATTAGTTCTCATATCGCGAATATCTAGTAAATAAAAT
>JANSTX010026723.1:0-14976 GCA_027564355.1 Penthetria funebris | reverse complement strand
ATATCTATGCAGATTGTACATAAGTAATTGCAATTATGCATCAAGAAGATATTACTCGTAGTTATTCACGTTACACGTACAAGTACCCAACTATGATTATGCTACATATTGATTGCATATTGCAATTTAAATGTTTATAATATTGGCTTGAATACGTTACAAATCTATTATACAAACAAATTAGATAAATATGTCATTATGGCTTCATCAAATAATTTGTTTATTATTATCATTATGTATAGTAACATACAAAGTATATACTATTATTATTATGATACTCTCGTATAACTACGTATAATTATGTATTAAAACGTGATTATAATTAGAGTCAATTTAATAATTGCGAAAGAAAACCATATAAATATTTAAAAAAAAAAAAATCTTCGCCACTCTCTATAAGTTAAATAAAATTTAAAACAATTATTGATACTTTCCATTTAGTAACTATAAGAATCTATATGAGAATCTACGATGAGAAATCGAGAATTATTTTATAAGAAATACTATGTTAGTCTGTCCCATTGAGATATAAATTCAATTTAAATATCCTTCATTTTATAATACAATGTATAACTCTCGGGTCCGTTCTGAATAGTAAAGAATAATTAGATGTCTAATTCTGTGAATCTTGATTTTCTAATTTAATATACTGATTCTTTTTAGAATTGAGAGCATGGGATGTAACGAAGGTTCTGATATCATCAGTGTCTTCCAATTTTAAAATAATTCAGACACATGAGGGATTCAGTTCACCAAAATATACCTTCTACTTCTGTCTTGAGAGAAACGTTAACAAGTTACTATCAAGATCAGATTGGGAGGGGCGGAATCGAGTTAGCTGGTAGTATAATATGGTTTATGGATAATATGATTTATGGAAACATCTCGCTGTGACAGGAGATTACGCAATTAATTACATATAATTAGATACATTTGATCCATTACTTACATGGACTTAAGCCGAAGTTGTAATTGATATGAAAAGAGACTAAATCAATTTAATAGTTGCTTTACGTATTTTTGGCAAGCATTTGCAAATAGATGATGTTGGTTACTTTATCGTTATTTATTCCATCAATTTGGAGAGATATGTGAAATGAAATATTCAGGAATTCAATAAATTCATTTTGTGGTTTTTTGAAATGTCTTCGTCAGCTTCAGATTTTTTCATAACTTTTGAAAAAAAATTAAGATCTAAATTTTGAATTCTAAGTTGAACCCCACAACAATATAAAAATTATACATATATATTTTAAATTGTAATTTAGATAATGTACATAATTTTACATTACAATTTCATTTATGTAATACATAAAAAAAAAAAACCAATGTTGATATTTTTGTTGCCTGAAGCAAACTATTATTTTCTAAGAATTTTAGTTGAAATATTTATAGGTACGAGTCTCATATGAATGGAGGAATATACTATGAGAATTGGAAAAGAAAACTTAATTATTTTTTAATTATTTAATTGATAGTGTAAAAATTCCTTGATGAAATATTTCTACGACCGGAATGTTTATTGGCAAATTATATATAATAACATTTTTATATATACTCGTATAATAGTAATGTACCTTACAAATCAGTATATGCAATCAAAAATTATATATTAAATATTTAAAACATATACTTTTAATTCACTTTGGATTTATAAATGCATTACATTGTGAAAAATTGTGTAATCTCGTATCTTGAAAAGTATTTTTTTTTCATTTAAATTCACAATTTATACAATTTATTTGATTCAACAAAGTTAATAAAAAATAAAAATAAAATAACAATAAACTGATAACTTATAATTTAAATGTCATATAATGAATAATACACTTGTTGTAAATATGAAATTTAAGATAATAGAAAAATATTTTTATCACAAAAACTACTTTATTCCGAATATGCCAGACAAAATACTGATTACACAAATTTTAACATAATAAGTGAAAACATTTTCGATCATCTGTCAATGCAAGATACTTAAATTCGGCGTTCAATTAGATACTAGTATCAAATTGCAACTAACAAACTCACAATGCTGAAATGTGGAGATTAACGAGAAATGGCAACAAATTGACTCATATCGGATGATGACAAATGTTCGCCTACGAAAACGAAAACAATTTAAACCCAAGAAAATTATAGCAATAATTAAACTGATAAAACTGACGCAGGTGGCTCAAGGATTCAATAATTACAATATTATTATATTCCTGAATAGAGCGAGAGAGAGAGACTCGATGAAAAAATAACACAGAAAGCAATATATTTGGATTAGATTTGATAAATTGCTAAATACCTTTGCTAAGCTTAATCTAGTCGGTTTCAAGAATAGTAGAGTAAAATGTATAAAACGAGTTCAAATTTATCCACATACGTAACTTAAATTGTCAAATGACAGGAGAAGGTTTTTACTGTCAATTGTCACATAGGCTAGTTGCGATTAAAAGATCAAATATTGTCGTATGTATGCATGGACGCTAATACAAACGTTTATTCGGATAACATAGGTTAGAAATTCTTTTCTTTTTATGGTTGCACATGCAGACTGGGTGATATAAACAATAATAAAGAATAGGATTAGTGAAACAGTCATAATTGATTTGAATTTTGCCGGACGCAATCAAATAGCTCATACACTCTTAGCTATTATATTAAAATGTTCAGGCATTTTTGTTAAACGTTTGCAATTATAAAGAGGCGGACGGTAACAGTCATTATTTAATAATCAGGTGAATTAGGACAAAACTAATGTTAAACATTAGGAATCGTTTAGTATGTGATAGCGAATATGACAGAACTGATTACATTTGCTAATGTATTAAAACAAAGTTGGTGAAAATGTCATTGGTTCTATAAATAATGAAAGGTACAAAATAGATGATTAGTAATGACATGTGGAATTTAATTATGAGAAGAAGGCAAATGAGAAGTATAACAAACAGCACTACGTTGAACCAACATAATATGGGGTCAGAATAAGGTCTATTAATTAAATAAAGAGTAAGGTAAATGTGCAAACAAACTCATCTAATAATCGGAAATGACATTTAGAGTCTATTTGACCAAACACCGGTTGTAAGCCGATTCATGAATTTTAATGGCTTTTCTTGATGAAATTCCAACTTAGTGGAAGAAAAAATTCCCAATTAAATTGTGGAAAAAAGTAATAAATTCGAGAATTGACGTGGTATTCTCTTGCTGAATAGTATAAACAGTACAGTTTTAACACCGTGTATTCATCAACGAACCAAATTTAAAGCGTAGTAAATCAATATAAACACATTTACATTACAGACAGACATTAGGGTAAATTGAAGTGTTTAGTGAAATATGAAGAAATCGGATGATGTAGAGGACATTCAATGTTTTAAAACTTATTTGACAATAAAATGTTGGTGTGAGAAACAGGTTCACATACGGCTAACATACAAAAGGCTCTGAAAATATTTGAATAGAGCGTAGCAAATAATTAAAGTCGTGAAATTTTAAAACCGGTACTATTGTATGATTGCACAATTTGTAATGTAAGAGATAACGTCGTCAAAAAAATTAATTTTTTTGTCAATAGCTACAATTGTGCCGTAATATTTCCTGGCGAAATATAATACTAAACGCGAATTTGTGAAGAGTGACAGACCTGAAGGCGATGAAATCATAAAGTGTCGCGTAGTGTTTATGTTTAAATAATAGTACCAAGTTCATGCGAGTAAATTCAAAACACTAATTTTAGAACGAACAATATATTTTTTACCAGAATTGTCAACTTAAAAGTTATACTACTTCATTTCGATTATATATAGTAAACCATTCAACTAAAGAAAATAGGTACAGATGTTAAAAACCAAAGAGTCGTGCGGGAACCAATAGTTTAATAAAATCAAATGTGTTACCGACTAGGCCATGGTATTACTCATATAGTTTTTAAGTTGTTAATGTTAATGAAAATTGTAAAGACCGACTGATCGCATATAGATTTTTATTTCTACTGATACAAATTCACTTCAAATAGTATTTAGATTACAATATCTGTACAAACACATCTACAATCATACAATTACACTAGGTTACGATAATCATAATTGGTTAATTATGTGGTATTGTTAAACATATCATTTAAGTCTATCTTCAGTAGAGTGATGTGCGTATCAAAAAAAAAAATCCAAAACAAATCATCATAATAGCAGATCATCTTGCCATATAGATCATATGTCATATGCATATCGGGGAATTACAAACGCTATGGGTTAATTTTTTTAATAGTTTCGAATTAATTATGCCGTTATCGTTTAGATGGATAATAATTAGTATTTTTACATTACAACTGAAACGTATATTTCTTGTATGTAACCGATGTCATTCACAATTTTTCTGCATAATACCTCAAACAATCTATATTATATTTATTGTATTCCAAACGATATACCGAAACAATATAAAATATAATGCATCTTTTACAACTCATAAATATATAGTTTAGCAGACAGACGAAAACAAGACTCCTAATAGTTTGGGCTTGTGAATATTATTTTGAGCTAAAATTAACTTTAAAAAAATAATTCGAAATGGGAGCAACTAAAATGTAAAAATAGAACATTTTCTATACAAAATCCTACATCAATACATAAAGTGTTTTGAATATTTGAACTCTCTGGCAGCTAATTTATGCGTGATTTTTATTATTTAAAAAAAGTATATCTTTTTTATCTTTAGATTCTTACTTACTACTTGGGAGATGTACACAAACAATAAAATTTAATCCTATATTTAACATCATCGGTAGGTATATTTTCAAGAAAACATCATTGAATTGACTTACCTAAAAAAAAAACGGAAAAAAATACCAATTAATAATGTAAATATTTATTATAATAATTTTAAATAATTTCGAAAAAACAAGAAAAAAACGTGGATATTTATTTGCTAAAAACGTAGTCACTTTTAACATTAATTAACACATTTTTTATTATTAGTTTCTGTTAAAGTATCTGTAAAAAATCGTTGAATAATAATTTTATTTGAAGGATGTATTGATTAGTTTAGAACTTCGATTATTTGGGTTACTTTACAAATAAATATATAAATAATATATAATAATTTGATTTTTATTTATATTATAAATGTGTTGACATATTAAAAAAAAAAAAATGGAATATGCGGTAAATAAATCATATACTCAGTTTAGCAAAACACATAGCACCATTGCTCAATATTTGCACTGATTACTGGCATTTATTCAAAGTTCATCAACATGAACATATATAACTGGTAGCAATATCCGCTGATCAGCGTTTCGAAAGAATTAAGGTGAACTCTGAAAACATTAGGTGAAAGTATAGATAACCGACAATCTAGAATTCAGTCAACCAACAGTTCAAACGAGTACTTTAGCAATGACGTTTATCATACATAAAAGTCTGAATTTCTTCACCTTTTTTTTCATCATTTTTACATCCATCCACAGATTCGACTTCAAAAAATTAATGAAACAGAGTCTATTAATTGTCAAAATCCTCAAGATATCGTTCATTTAGCAAAACAAAAGAAAGATTCTCAAAAGTATCAGAATATCGTTCATTAATCGTAACAAAAGCCATCAACAAATGAATTGTTGATTGCCCGTTTATTTAATTCTCTCTCATTAGAATTATCTGTTTTTAAAAATAAATGTGATTGTTAAAAGCGAAAAATGTATCCATTTATCTTAATTTTTAATTAACGAAGATCACTTTTATCTATTAATTTATTCATTCTTTTATTTCTTTTTATTATTATTTATATAAATATACAAATAATAAAAATAGATACAAAGTTTTATTAATATGCTGCGGGTTCTATTTTATTGTTTTTAAAGATTCAGCATTATTTTATTTTAAAATAATAAAATGTCAATGTTATTTTAAAAAAATCAGGTTGTAAAACTCAAGTATACGCAGTGGCGTCAACGAACTGCGTCAATTGAAATTGAAATCGACGATTTTATATATAAATTAAATATACAAACATATAATAAAATGATTCATATAAAATAGTAGTATGCAAATTAAATCAAATATATGAATTTTAATTGTATGTAATGCCAATGAATATAAATTAACGCAATAAAAATAAAACGTGAAAATCGTAAATAGTAAATATAAATTTGAATAATGAAGCGTATTTTAAATCAAACGTTAATAACTGATCGAGTAAACTTCGAAAGATTTAAATATGTTCATTTGACAATTAATTTTAATGATGGAGCGAGCTTCAGGTCATGTTTGATAATCAAAATAATAAAATGTATGTGCTGGTGTCATTTAAAACGACATTAATATATATGATCAAAGTTTGGCAGTTAGAAGTGTCGCACACGCTTAAAAACTAAACCCCATTTATTTATTGAGAATTATAATTATTTTTCAATCAATCCCCTACACATTAACATTTTAAAAATTTTATAAAAAAAAATTTCTTTTACGACCATATATCAGCATTATGATTTTAATTTGCAACTTCCAATATACATGTAGGTTGCATCAAAATATGTTAACCGAAAAACTGTATTTGTTTCTAGTACGAGTATGCAGTCGAGTAGTTTGGTTAAAAATTTGAATATTTCGATAAAGTTAACAAAGTATGATGTTAATAATTTATTTTTAAAATGTCTGACGATCATAAAATATTTGTAAATGTTGTTCATAAAAAAAAGAACGAAAAATATTAATAAAAGTAATTTTCAAGATCAAAAGTCACTAATTAAAATTTAAATAAATTAACAAAACAGTGATAAAATTTTTTAAAAGTCTGATATTTATTTTAAATGATATACAAAATATTAAATAAGAATTTTTTTGTTGTTAAAAAATGCAAATTAAAAACGATTTTCGTATAATTAACACAATATAATGCAGTCGTAGGAAGATAGGAGATTTGGCGCAAGTTCACCTATATATACATCAATCAATCATTCCGATGCGAAATATGAAAATAATTTACTCGTAGACATTCAATTAACATGATTTTATGTCATTTATAATTCTCAATTAGAATCTGAACATATATATTGAAATAGGATTCATAAAACGGAAAATTATTTGGTGGTAGTGAGGGCGTCTATATTTTCAAAAATGCAAACAAACACTTATGTGCTTCTGATACGTATCAAATCAAGAAATTCTTAATAAAAATTTTATAAAAATTTTCCTACATTTATGGATTTGTTGTATTAGGAAACCATAATCATGAGAACGTCAATTTTATTGAAAAACTTAATTAGCTGGTAAAACGGTTGTAGATAGAGTTTGAGAAGGCAAGAGGACAAGATATTTTTCATTCCACGAAATGTCTATAGTTCAACCGTTCACAAAAATATACAATTTTGTGCTTAGGACTCCTACAGGCACTTATGATCTCCTGATACGTATCAAATCAATAATTTTTTAATAAAAAAGTGGTACAATTTCCTACATTTATGGATTATCATAGGACTGTTTATATATTGAAAAATGTAAGTATTTCGCGAAAACGGTTGAAAATAAAGTTTTGGAGAAAGAGACGCAAAGGAGCACAAAGTTCTTGCGAGTCTTGTTATTTGACATTGTTAAAGTCAAACAATTGAGCCTACAATCTATGGTTTTCAAGGACTGATTACATAATGGAAGAATATTTGATTTGGACTACGATGCCCGTTCATGACAGTCTCTAGAGCTAAACTCCCAATCACTGACCACATATTGCGATTATTTATAATTTTTATGAATCATCATCTTTAAAGGCACACTTATTGTCAATCAAATGAAATGTGTGTCACTACGATGTATACTAAGAAACATACAAATTATTCCTTAGAAATTAACGAAAAGAAGAAAAAACGCGTGTAATCTTATTTTAATCCACGTAAATTTATTATGTTTTCCTTATTACTAAATTCAAACACTACATACTATTATCTTATATTGAAAATAGTAAACAAAATATAGAAAAAAAGCGAAAGAATTACGTAATATTTTTTTTAAAAATATAAATATTAACAAAAAAATAATGTTTTGCAATAAAATATCTAACCAAATGTAAATCGCTCAAATTTTTATCTTATCTTTGAGTGTACATGAATGTATACATTGTACGCTTATATTCGAATAATATTAAAAAAAAAAAAAAAACCGCAAATAAAAACATCAAAATTTATTATGGCATAAACTAAAGGCAAAATTAATAAACACGATATAATTATATGAATATGCTTTTTAGTGCAATAAATCTGATTATAATAGTGTAGCCCCGGCAAGGGTTGTTTCACGAACGTACTCTCTTCGCTGGACACGTGAACGAATATGAGCGTTGTAAAATGAGTACCGAAAATTGATTCTGACGAAGTGCTTTAAATAAAAACACCTAACTCTATTTTATTTTTTTATTTACACATTAAATGAGCCGTTTAGACCAAGAAGATTGTAACAGTCAGTCACAAAGGTTTCCATTGCTGTAAATACGATTTATGATCCATTTTTGGCCGCCATTCCACTCGATTTTTGTTGCCATAGTTACCCGAATGGCCAGTCTCGTATTGTAGCGTGACACACCGCAAAATTAGCTTGGCAATTCAAGTTAATCATCTTTATTCCCAATTGAATTTCACGGATTATACTCAAATATTGTATTTCAGACGACAAGGTTAAGGTTTTAAATCTAAATCTCGTTTAATAAACTTAAATGTGAAATGCTTCAACTACAAGAATATATTCTACTTTTATTATATAATAATGAATATTTTTTCGATGGATACGAAAAATTAATTGAAGTAAAATTTTCGTTAGAAACTGTTAACAAATTCCATTCTATAAATATTTATATTTATAAATATACTACAACATATGATTAATCCTGAAATATTAAAATATATAAATTTAAAATTAATTTCACATTTTACATAAATGAATTACAATTTTATAGTTGAAATGAATAAATTATGTGAAAAGTCAACACTTTTGATATTCGTCAATTTGCTAAAAGTCATTTTCTAATTTTACACAAAATTTGTAAATCTAAAGAAAATTTTATGGCCTTATGGATATGGACGAAATCATATGTAGAGTATTTCTGATATTTTTAACAAATTTTAAAATGTTTTTAGTCATATTTGTCACCTTGAGCAAAATATTTGGAAAGATACCAAATAAATTTGAAATGGTAATTACAATATAAAATTATAGTTATTTTTAAAATTTTAATTTGATAATATAAACAAAAACATATGCCACACCTACACCCAGAATTGTACCCGCATCATTATCAGCACCACCATCTGTTGCCAAATAACTACCAAAATATTCGCAGCTCTCTATCATTACTGTATTGTCGACTTCAAAGTAAGTTTTATGTCATCAATAAATCAATCTTCATTAGTTTCTTCATTGACACATTAATCCTTAGGTACATTGCAAACTAATGTTCACTAGGTTCACCTACATGTGTGCTTCGATTCGGTAGACATAAGCTCATTACGTGGTTCACCTCTGTCATAATCCAATTTAAGACTAGTATGAACATATAAACAAGAGTGGCGACAAAATACAACGCTTTTAATTACAAGAATGTACATCAAATAGAACACCATATTTTCTACGATTCAAGTATTTGAGCAAATCAAGATAAAGACCGCAGATAATGTCCATTAATTTAGTCGATGAACAGTATATATATATATATATTGGTGTTAGTCATTCGATCGATTATTCGACTATGAATCTTAACGTAGTATATCTGTGCACGATATGTCGAATACTCGGTTCAAAGGCTGAACTAATTCTATCCACGTCAGTTTTCACACAGAAACAAGTTACCCGTCTTTACACAATACCAATCGACCAAATCTCAAAGTTGGTCAAGTACGATGTTATTAGATTTTCACCAATTGAACATTAATGGTAGCGGTTTATAATATTAAATGGAAAGTCAGCTATAGACGATATTATTAATGACTCTGAATAAGACGGTAATTTGATTTCATATTACAGTATAACAATTCGAATAATAGATTCTTTTATATTATTTATTGAACTTGTCATTTTTTAACTGACACATTCCCAATTATTAATTTTATTCAATTTAAATTAGCCTTTAAGCCAAATATATAAGAGCTATGTATTAATAGACATAAACTCGGACATACATCATGACAAATCGGATACAGAGATTTACTAATTAGATACAACTTTAAATGTATACATTAATTTAATTTATTGAGGAAATAATTATAAATTCTTCATATATCACTAAATTGATTTATTAAAAATGTGTTTTTTTTTAAATATCTAATTAAATATATTATAAAGTGAACATTTTTGCAAATAAATTAAATAATTAATTATTAATTTAAAAATATATTATGCAAAATATGATATTATTTTTAACGTGAAAATTTAAGACCGACGATATCAGCAATAATATCTCAAATTATTTATTCATGAAAAGGAAGTAAATTGCAGTTTATATGTAGTGAGTTATTTCAAATAGGAAAAAAATATATTATACAATTTATTTACATAAAAAGATATTAACCATGAGCCAAGGATGCAGATAATAAACGAAGCATATATTTTTGTGAATTTTTTGGTAGAATTATTTTAATCGCAATATTAACAGCACATAAAACAAATTTAAAATGCTATATTAACATTTGAAAGTTACTTTTGGTAATTAAGTTTGAAAATCCAAATAGATCAAGGAAAACATATACTCAAAACCTTACCACTTGTATCAACATCCTTAATGGCAAACGTTCCGTTTTAGTAAGTCAAAGGGTTAACATCGAATGCCCGTTCGAGGTCATTTATTGACGTTTCACGCGTAATTGGAAAATTTCAGCAGTACGAGTTACAGACCCAGCAAGTTATTGCCATTGATATTATTTTCTAAATACCAACCACTATAGTAACTGATGGTGGCAATATGATTCCAACGGACATCCTGTGACGGAGCAGTAAGCATTTGTTGAGGAATTCCACTTATCAGAACTTTTTTTGTAGACCATCAGCAAAATGCCAATAACGGCAAAAGTTGAATTCAGAAAGAAGATAAAAATTATGCCCACTATGTGTAAAAGAACCCCCTATTTGGTTCTTTTAAAATTATATTTTTTAAAAATTATTAAGGGTAGGAAAAAATTAAAAAACTTTGAGAAATTAAAAAGAAATATCTGTTTTCGTCCTTCCCCCCACTACCATTTAATTACATTATTATTATTTATTAATAAAATTATCTACAACCGTTATTTGCATATTATATACACAGAAAACAGAAGTTAATGAAATGAAAATCTGAAATAAAAATATGAATAAAATAAAAGTCTTGAGCTTTTTCCACCCAATGAGTAAAACTCATATATGCATGGCTTGGACATACGTGAGAATCCTTCTATAGGGCTCTGTCAAAATTATATTTTAAAAAGTTATTAAATTATACCTAGTTTTTATAAAAGTTTTGCACACATAATAAGTTGCCTTTTTAAAAAATACCTGTTCTCTCTTTAAGGTTATTTTAAAAAAAAATAAAACAACTCATTTTTGTTATGTATTTTCTTTTTAGTATTCTCCACATCACTCAAGAGGTCAACTCATAGATGCATTTTTTTTTTTGCATGATGTCCCGTGGTGCATGCACCCTATTAATATTATAGTGATTAAGGTATGAAAAGTTATTTTACAGGTACAGGTTGTACAACTCGGAAATTAATTGCATTATTGCAATAAATGGGTCTTCTTTTTTTTTTTGATTAACAGTTATATGCCTGTACCCCATTTCATTTAATATTGCAAAGTTTACAAATATACATACTACTGTCCGTCCACATGATGGACCACGATTGTATTAAATTCATCTTTTTCTACAATAAAACCAACACCACTCAATTGGTAGTTTTTTAAAAATCAAACCATTGTAGCAAAGTTGTCGAAGACAAGTCGGTCATAATATAATATATTACATCTTTTAAAAAATACAAAAAAAAAGTATCAGTTTTTATAGTGTAACGCACAATCTTTACAATAACATAATTATATAAATAGGGGAAAAGACGAAAAAGATGTCCTTTTTTTATATTTCGTGAATATTTCTTTTCCGTTCTTATAAACTTTTTAAAATATGTACTATTTTGACAGAGCCCTATAGAGGAGTTCTGCACGCATATCCTGCATATTTACAAGATATGCATAGATGAGTTTTATCCTTTAGTTAATGTAATATGGAAAAAAAGCTTAATACTTTTATTTTATCGATATTTTTATTTCCGATTTTCACTTCATTAACTTCTGCTTTCTGTGTATATAATATGCAAATAAGGGTTGTAGATAATTTTATTTATGTGGCATTTGTAGGTTATGAATTGCGTCAACTTTTTACTATTTCTCGACGATTTTTAATCTTTTTCTACCCATAATAATTTTAAAAAAATATAATTTTGACAGAATCAAATAGGGGGTTCTTTACACATATTTCGAATCTTTTTTTTTATTTTTACTGAATTCAACTCTTGCAGTAATTGACAGTTTGCTGAAGGTTTATGGAGCCACCTGCATAAGAAATGCTAATAGGGTTTGTGACATGGGTGCATCCGCTATTAAACTTATATAGTCACTATTCTGGAGACGAGGAGTGGTGATCATGCACTTTCGCCTTGGTTTGTATTAGACGAGACTTTGCACAATTACATATACAGTAATAAATTGACTATATCACTACTGTGATCCAAGTAATTCGGTATAATACCATAAAAATAAAATGATTTCAACAGCAGATGTAGTCTTTTTCACATTTTCCTTCCACCAAATATTGCTAAGTTTAACTTGGACAGTGTCTAATAGTACCGTAGCTCTAGCCATTTTTGATGAGTTTAATTTGGTGATAGCATTGATTAGGAATTCAAGTTATTGGAGTTGTCAAAAAATTGTAATAATAATCAAAAACACACATGTTTTTTTTTTAGAACCAATCACGAACATATGCCATCTCTCAAATATGATGATGATAGAAAGTACAATACTATGTTTGTTAATGTTATTTAATTGAAATTCAGTCGGTTCTTTGGAAACCATGACAAAATCATTTAGACATTAATTTGAATTGACAATAAGTAAATAATAAAACACTGTGTATACACAATAAATGAGTCAATGAAAATAATTCAAATAAAATTGTTTTTATTAAATATTCAATATAATACTAATTTGCAACTTTATTGTTTAGTTGACAATTTCATTATAATAATGTTAATTGTCAAACAAATTTATATAAATATACCAACCACATACACTCGTATATATACTATAATTTATGTACATTTAACAACTTTTGTTATTCAAGAACATATTGATATAAATATAATATTATTTTATGCAAAAAATTCAATCAATTATTTGTATAATGTGTAATGAAAGGCGCGTTAAATTTACAAGTCATTTAACTATAATATGCATTGGCAAAAGTCTGACATTGTGAATAGATAGGTAGATACTTTTCAATATATTTTCTTCCATTGACACAAATAAACATAAATGACATTAATAAGCTATTACAACAAATTTTTTAATAAGATGTAAATATACTATCGTATATTGTAAAAAACTTACCCAATAAAATTTTTTATGAAGCAATAAACTGTAAGCAAGCCAGTACCATTCAATAAAAGTTCTGGCTTTAATGTTAGCAAAGAATTCATTTGATCTTTTACAGAAGAACCAACACCGCTACCAGCAGATGTTGTTGAATTCGACGATATTTTACCATGTAATTGATTGAAATTATTTGAAGCAGCCGTAGTACTCATGGTACAAAATTCAAATTTGCAATATTTATAACATTACGATAATTAAATTAAAAACACAAAACAAAAAAAAAAAAGAAAAAAAAAAGAAAAAACACAAAAAAAAAAAACCGAAACCAAATATTCTTAATTGTAATTCATTAGCAATAATTACAATTTTTGAAATAAAACAAAAAATAAAAACTATATTTTAATGATTATTATTTATTTAATTTTTTTTTTTTTTTAAACAAAAATTACTTCATTTTATTTAATTTTAAATTAAATACCATACAATTTAGAAACACATCTTGACACCACTTGTCCTTTATGCCACTACGGCGGTATCGATTTTTAGAGTTCCTATAAATGCGATACCACTGGCTGCTCATGCGAAAATCTTAATACTCCCTTTACAAAGAGAGTATGCAATGGCACAATATAACTTTTTAAATTATATTAATAATTAATTAGTTTTTTTTTTTTGCTTTATTTTTCTATCCTTTTATTATGGGGGGTTTCTTTTTAAATTATTAAATTTATCACTTATTATTTTTTTTTTTATAAAAATCCTTCAATTAAATTTCATTAACGGTTTATTTTTGTCTCAAAGTTAATGAAAATAAAAATATTCTTTTCAAATATGATTTTTAAATTTTTCTAAATTTATTAAAAATACAAAAAACACAAAATAAGATATTTTTAAATTAAAAAAAAAAAACACAATAAAAATGTAAACATTGAGATTATTTATAGACAATTTTAAAGTATTTTTATAAAATACTACACAGAGAAAATGCATGCGCTTTATAGGGTAAAGTTTATTACCCCTATTTATAAAAACTACCATAATATATAGTCTGTCATTTTGAAATCAGCGCGACGTTTTACAGTCATATGAAATATAAACAAATTCTAAAATTTGAACACCAGCAGCAGGATTGGGGCATTGGGGAGTTAAAGAATTCCAATAAATTCTAAATCAAGTGCTTAATATAATCATTTGCAATAGAGTAAATATGAAAATCATATTATATTTGTTAAACGATTATTTTTAAGAGCAGATTATGCATAGGTAATATATTTTGCATTTGAAATTTACTATGCAATTACATTCTTTTAATTGCATATTTAAAATAGGTAGAATGAAAAAATTCAGAAACTGGAAATTGGAAAGAAATTTTCATTTAGAAAATGTT
>JANSTX010026712.1:0-14976 GCA_027564355.1 Penthetria funebris | reverse complement strand
AAAAACAATTGATGAATGCAAAATAAAATTATTCAACTATAATTGAAATTAATGTTGTATTGTCGTGTATCAATTTTATGTCAATCTCACGATGAATATCAGAAAATAATCAATAAAAAATATAATAAATCATATATGTATATAAATATACGATTATATATAAGATATTTACCTGTTCACTATCACAGCACGTAGATACAACCCCATTTCTTCCTTCCATTAAATGAGGACACCATACTGATAATAATTCTTTTCCTTTATCATCTAATGGTTTTGCAGTACCATTGTAACTACAATATTGCTTATGATTGATTATTTTATCTTCATTACATACACCGTACCATATACAATGTCCATCATTATCATTAGTTTTTGAATGTACCTATAATAGGAAATAAGATGAAATAAAAAAACAAAGTTAGAAAGAATTGAATCATTAAACATTCTCAGCTACTAATGCAAAAAAAAAAAATTCAAATAAATAATTATAATCATGAGAGTTTTATGACAAATGATGATTCATACATGTATTCTACCATTCTGATATAGTGTATATTATACTCAACATCATCATCACCAATCATCTTGACACATAACATCGTTGGAAACAATTCATTCATAATTCAGACACATGAAGGTTTTCGAACGTGACATTATTATGCCGCCAATCAATCAATTGAAATATTTATATCTTACGTAGAAGCATGCAGTTGCATTTTTCAGCAGACTATTATGTAAATTCACTATTACCTATAGTGTGTGTGTATAAGCAGAACGTTCATTTTCACCATGTCAATTATTCATAAGTTCACTATTGAGCGAAAATACATTCTTCAATTGAAAAATCTCTAAAAAATGACAATAAAAATATGTACGAATCCTACATACATAACTAATACTCGTATGTTATTGATAATAATTTATCAACATGACAAAATATAGACACCAATTCTAAGTTTGGATAGATTAAAGAGCATTAACGATAAGATAAATTAAATACGTATGATTAGTATGAAATTTCATCAAAATCCTATATAGACCAAGTTTTAATATGATTTGATATGTGAAAATTGTGCAATAATTGATAACAGCAAAAGATAACGTTCACTGATTCAACATGAATAATAAAGAAAATAAAAATATAGTTTCACTGGAACAGATATCTATACATTACATAATTTAAATGCATCCTTAGTTACAATGGGAAAGAAAACATATCAACAGAAAATTGCTTCAAAACAGAATGTTCAAAAGAATGGGCTATTTGATCTCAAATGAAATAAAGTAAATGGACAGATATTGAAAGAGTGAATAAGGTGCTGAATACTTATAAACCGAATTCAACAAATTGAAATTAGTCACTCAGAATGAAGAATTACTAATTCACATTGAAATATCGATAGTGTGTGGTTGAAGGACAAATCCAGCGACAATTTGGCCGCCCATCGAGTAGCTATGCGTATAATGAAGCGATTATTTTTCTTTTTTGATGGTTTTGATTGCTGTAACTACAAATCAATCGTGGCGTTAATCAGCAAGTATATACCAACAATACGTGCTAAACTATGCGTTGATCACTTGGGCACAAGCTATGTGGTTATCATATAGTCATTCAATGAATGATTCGAACAGATTAAATGCAAAGAATAACAATGCACAAGAGAAAAATTTGTGACGATATAGATTGAGAACCAAGGAACGGGCCTGATACTGAATAAGGAATACGAATACTATTTGGTTTCGATTATAATATGTGTGTAATCTTTTCCAAATCCGAAACGAGTGTACTCATAAAACCGATCATATATGACCTGACCTCTATAAATCAAAGTCATTTTTAATGCATAAATTAAATAAAATATATATTTAAAAGATTTATTTTTGCAAAATTTTCCATTATTTATTTATTCTTAAAAATTTCGGTAAAAATTCATATCCTCTCAGCCTCATGTAATATTTATAGTTTGTAGTATATTTTATTCACAGTAAAGTAAAGTAAGAAACATATTGGCCAGTACCATAGCAGCTGAGAAGTACATTAAACTATACATACATTATTGATTTTGATTACATTATAATACAAATTTAATTAAATTAGATTAAATTAAATTGATTTTAGCATCATACATAATACATGTACACTCGTCGTATGGTCGTATATCATCAATTATCCACCATCATCATCATCATCATCATATATACGATATATACTCGTATGTACATATATTCATTTAAATTGAATTTGTAATGTTATTAGACTATCACGAATTAACATCTTAAATATACGTACTCGTATATGTTATTTATGAATTGCAAATATTTATTTTTAATTTCACATGCATATGGTTTTTATTTGCAACAATTTATGCAATTATCGTATATAATTAAGAGTTTCTGTGCTTATAGACATTTTCATGGATAGATACATTTTTCTACAGAGTTAAAATTTAAAATTCAGTAAAAATTACACAACAAATGTAATGGTTAAATTTAAAAAATCGTCAATTTATAATATGTGACACCGCATCGTACCCTCGATGTTTATAGTAAACATTTTAATATTATTGTAAATGCTTGATTGTGCTGTTCCAGGTGCTGGTGTGAACTAGGTAGGAATTACAACTGAGAAACCCGATTAATAAAACCAGTTCATATTGAGATAGGCATAAAGGGAAGGAAGTGGAGCATAACGAATTAAAAAAAATAAATAATCTAACCGAAGTGCGTTATACCGTCCAAGGCAACTCGATGAGTATATCGTCAAATAAGTAGTGCCATTAATCATGAGTGATAAGGAATACTAAATCGTTATCAATTATGTTGTACTTGTGTTGTTTTTGCTCAATTTAATGACATAATTAATGTCTGTAATTATGGTATGAGGTTTAAAATCTGTATTAGTGTGAGTTAGGAATTATGGAAATAGAAATTGGGATAGAATCAAATGATGGTAAGCGATTGATGCAGTCAAATATATAAAATGTTATAAAATGGGAACGAATTCAAGTTGAATAGTTGTCATTTGAGATTTGATGTTAAAACTCCTCAGAATCGACATGCTGATGGTAATGGATTAGGAGTCCGTTATTATTGTACAATTTTTCGGCCCGTTCTAAATAGTAAAGACTCATTAGATATTTGTTTTCGTGATTAATGGGTTCTCCATACAAAATTGGTTCTTCTTCCATCACGTTTTTAAATAGAGTTGTCATATTTTCTGGTAGTTGGGGATTTATGCACCAGTCTTAAAATACTCAAATGTATAACTGGATAATTATGATTGATCCTATATTTTCCATTCTCGGCAAATTTCAATTATAGTTATTTGAGTTTACATTTGATATTACATGCGGCAAATTAACATCGTAATCCTATACACCCTCGAGGCGTAAAGGTTTCAGATGATATATGTTATTATATATATGGTAGTAACTTAAACGATATGTGCATATTAACAAAGAAATATTGATTTTATTATTTATAACATGTTTTACAATCATTTGTATAAATAGAAAATGATGATAATTATACTAAATACGACGTAAATTGAGATATACTAAGTACATACTAATCAAATATTTTTCCAATTAAAATTATCAAATGTTTTGAGTTGTGCAACTTTTTCGATATAATACCAATCGTTGGAACAATTGATACATATTATTTTTTCTTACATAGTTAATTTTATTGGCACAAAAAACAAAACAACAAATATTTACACAGGCCACACCACATCCACAGAAGAATAATGAATTATCTTTATAGACACCAAATCATCAAATAAAAAAAATACTAAAACCAGGTTATTAAGCAATTGTCTAGTATCTATAAAAAAAAAAAAAGTGCCAGAAGAATCAAAACAAACAAAAATTTGTGTTGCTATTTATTAACCACATGATCGGTTGTCGCATTCGCAAATCTGCTGATTTTGCATTTGATTGTACAATTAAATTTCGAGGCAATTTCATATCGCATCAGCAAGTCGCAATTGTAGGTAATGGCGACCTGAGAATAATCGTCATGCCGATAGAAAAACAATTTACGATATAATTTTGATGACTGTATAGACGTTACTTGGTCACAAATATAGTACACGAAAATATTTACTATATTCCTACAAACAGTTCTGCCATTTATTTACTATTTAGTCATTGTAAATATCGACAACATGTTGATTTAGGTGTTAATTCTATAACAGGTTGAGAAAATTGTCTTGATATAATAGGTGTGAATTCAATATCGTATCGAATAAGAAATTATCTTATATATACGTACTTAGAAATTTAACGTGAGATGACTTGTTAGTCAATTTACCTATATAGTTGATCAGTAATTGAATAATACCATTTAGTCGTGATTTCAATGTATGGCCTATAAAAAAATGCATGCAAATTATTTTGATAGAAGATTTTAAAACAACATTGAGTCAATATGATTTTGCGAGTTTAATAGGTTCTTTGTTGAAAGTTTTCTAGAAAACTGTATTTCATCAGCTGTTTAAATAGAATTCAATTAGTAAATTTTTGTCCACAGATATTCATTTTGAAAGTGAAATGGACGTCTTTTAAATAGGTAAATTAGAAGAAATACGGCTACTTCGACATTTATATACATTTTAAGGATTTTCATTAGTAAAACTCAAATGTACCAAAAATGTTGATGATGAAATGATTGTACCATAAATCTCAATATTTTATATTTAAAACTATTCAAGTTTTTGATATATACGAGTATTAACTATTTTCTCTTTTAATTGTTTTCGTCGCATGAATATTATACGAATATACTAAATTATTCATTATAATATACATTTTTAAGATTAAATATCATAATTTAGACACAAATTGAATTCATTTAAGCACGCAAAACGTTTAATTCAAAAATGCGGTCGGTCAAGGGCCAATTAAAAAAGTATATTATAAAAATCGAAAACTAAATGTGGTATATGGCCTAATATGTTATTATAACATAATAACATGATGGTGGCAGCGTATATAAAATGCATTACAAAGAGTGAAGTGCATATTCATTTTTTTTTATTTATTACAAGGCTCATTGAAGAAAAATTTTCCCTCGTTCGATATTGTCTGGTCAGTCTCAAATACTTGTACTCATTGAAATATAAATTTATTTATTTAATTGAATTAAATTTAATTTTAATTCTTGGTTTCTACTCGCTGCATATTTGCTTATATATACACGTATATATCTATCATATATCCCGGATAAATATGTATAAAGTAATGAAAAAAATGAGTTATATTTGGTTCAAGTTTATGTATCTATACATACAATATTAATATGAAGATTCCATTGTCTGACCTGAAATGATAAAATATTCTTGACATATAATGGAATTTGATTAAGAATTATATCGATCATTTCTGGTAACTACAATTATGGTAATTTTGATATTCAGAATTCATAGGTGGGAATTCCTATTTCTCAACGTCTTAAAATAAAGTGAGTTGACAATCATTGTTGTGTGTAAGTTTTGAGATGATGATAAGAATAAAGTATGTAAGAATTTTGGTGGTGAATAGACTGGTAGACTAACATCTTGAGATTGCTTAACCTAAATATTAACCAGGGTACCACCGAAAAACACGACCGCAGTATATGTCGTGTGCTTATGCCAAAAAATATAGAAACTTGGTGAAAATAATCATCAACAAACTAGGTAGCTCTGAATTTACACAATACTCTAATGAGTTTTTCAAATGTTTAACCGCGATCAACTATAGATATATATTTTGCAAATTCAACCATGAACAAGCATTTGCAAAAATAAAAAGCATTAAATATATTTAAAATTAAAATATCACTGAAAATACTCGTAAATAAATTATTAAACATTAAAATAAATAAATGTATGAATTCTTTCATATTTAAAATACAATTTAATTGTAGACATCATAAAGATAAACCATTATATACATTATGAGGTATAGTTTTTATGGAATTTATGTTAAATATTATTCACGATTATTTGGATAACATATGAAATATAGTAATTTCAGTTAATAATACATTATTATTATATAATATAAATTTAGACGTGCCGCAATGACATAACAAATAAATTAAAGTTAATCGTAAAAGCGTTGATGATACAAATTTGAAAGTGGTTATCTGATAGTGATATCAATTCAACGTAATTATATTATGAATCGACGAGTAGTTCCTGTGTTACATATTAACAAAAAAAAAAAATACAATACATCAAAGAAATTGAAATAACTGATACGAGTTGCCACTCATATATATATAAAATATATATCAGAAATATCAAAGACAACATATGAATTACCCTTAGAATTTACATAATACAATAATACAAAAAAAAAACATATTTGATATACTTGTAAATTTATAACTATGATTAAATCATATTCCGGAATTGAGTATCAGCGGTAAATCATGACATTAATGTCAAAAACGATGAATAGTACGAAAAATGTACAGTAGCAAATGAAAACTAGTTGCAACATGTCAAACTCATCTGCCCGACACCTGTATTATTGTCCATTGATACCAAATATAGCTATAGACATTCAATTGCACCAGTTAAACAAATATATGGACATTTCAAAATTTAGTCTTAGAAATTTATATAGTAAAAGTATACGTATTATTGGAGTAATTCAGTATGTTGAGTGAACGAAAGGGTGGACAGATACGATAATAATCAGACTGCATATTAATTTGGATAAAGTAATAAAAATAAAGATAAAAATATTATACGTTCAAATTTAAACGCATATATAGACCATCCATATGATGATAGCCTATAATTGAAAAAGCATTTCGTTTACAAAACAAATATATCAGTCACGCATTAATGATCATAGTGAAAATGGCATCAACATATACCACAGTATATTAGTAGAAGTTCTACTGGTCCAGCCAGATAAGATAGAGAAGTGTCAAAAATTTATTTGCATAGACACACAAAATAAAACCAATGCAGAAGACTTAGAAATATATAGCAATACCTGCCCCAGACAAATGGAATAAAGAAGTTCTGCTCATGAATTAGATTTGATCCTCTTATAAATAGAAATATGATGCAATAATTATACATATATTCGTATATAATGTACATCATATTCTGCATCATATATGCGAATTATAAAAATAATTCTGAATTTTTTTTATTAATTTTATTTTTTTGATTGTTCATGAACAATTTGATTTATTTCCGAAACAATTTAAAATTCGCGTTGGTTATAGCTAAATTTAAAAATGTAAACATAAAAATTTAACAAAAAAAAAAATAATAAAAATTGAGAACGAATGTAAACATTTTAAGATTCATATAAAAACTATAAATAATAAACGAATTATTTACATTTTATTTACGAGTATAACATACGTATGTACATACTTTAGAAAGATAGATAGAAACTAAAGAGCCTAAAAATATTCCTTGAAATTTGGCATTCGAAAAATATTATATAATATTATAGTTTTTTTTATTTCGTATAAAGAAAATATTAGATTTCTGCAATTATTGTAAATTACAATGAAAAAGTCAATTACTAAATAAGAAAAAAATTATTTAAAATAATTAAAATCTCTTAACGCCTACACAGTGTCCGCGTTAACTTGTAATTTGAAAACATTTTGAGGCATTTAGTAGTTAAAATAGTAGAGGCGAATTTCAAAACTCAGTCAACATTACAGACGAATTTCTTAGAAACTTACCGTACATGCACGATACACACAATAAATTGTGTGGCGAATTTTAATGTAAAGACAAAAAAATGTTGTAAAATTTGTGATTATATAGTATTTAATGGGTACCACCACGTTAGTTAAATTCTAATGTTACAACATTTGGCAAGACTATCAAATTAAGGTCATTGAAGGCATCTTTAATTATACAATTTTTGGCATATAGCTATAGCTATATAAGCTTATAGCTATTAGGTTATAGCTATTAAGTTATAGCTATTAGCTTATAAGTATAGTACCTATTGATACATGAATTTTAGATTTTGGAATTTTATTGTGATATTAAGTAAAAAACATATGTGATTATCTTTGATCGTAGTTGGAATCGGTTATCATATAACGACAGCTGTAATTAACTTTTTCATATATATACTACCTATTAATTATCGTAACATTACACTTGCCTATATCACATGTCAATATTTACCATCCGATGATGAAATTAGTCAGACTTAGTAGCAATATACGCTCATATAGCAGAGTGAAAAATAATATGCAAACAATTATCGTCCTAATTCTTATAATTTTTATGTAAATATTCAAAACATGATTTTACATTGAATATATAAAAAAAAAATAAAAATGAAATTCTTCATTTATTAACTTTTTTTTTCTTTGTATTTCAATATAGTTTTTAGTGTCATAGTTATGAATTTTATATAAACATAATAACTATTTAAATTCCTTAAATATACATTCACACAAAATAACTTACGTGTAGCTGAAGAAGGACTGTACAAGGAAGAAATGGTCAACTAATAATTATGAATAAGTGATCAATCTAGGTTTATATGTCTTGTTTGTGAGAACTCGGTAAATAAATATATTACCAGCAGTCTATTAAAATATGTAAATCTTTAACAAATTGATCAACAACGATATTTCAGTGTCTAATATAAGCTAATGTAGTTTTACAATTGATATTTGATGTTATAGTGTATACAAAAAACGACTTTGTAAATTAAAAATCAAGAGTCGCATAGAACTTAACGCTTGTTTTTGACTTGTACACTACATGCAAATTTTGGAAATAACTTAACATCTCTGTATGTACCACCCAATGATCTTATGTGATCAGAGGTGGATGATGACATATTTATAGTAGACCTTGAAATTATTAGAACACTTTATAGTAAAGCGCAGTAAACTATCTCTGAAAATAATGACAATAATAGCAATTTTATGCAATCTTCAGGTGGGATGGATTTAATATTCGCTAAATATATTTGTAAATTTTAGATTACTTAGTAATATACCAATAATTATTTACATTTTACGATGATTTATGATAAATAATTGTAAAATGTAAATAATTTGTAGTATGTTTTACAAAGTAACTTAAACTGTGAATAGATTTGTAGTCAATATTAGTTTCCACCTGTACATTCTATAATATTGACATTATTGTCGTTAGTTTCTACGTTCAATTTCACGCAAACTATATACTGGGCTTAAGTGTAGATAGATAATTTGTCAACAGATTATTAATATAATCGTTGTTTTTATTATTGAAGGATATATATATATGGAATGGTTTTAATACTACTTATTATAATATATTAAAAAAAAACTCAATACTATTTTTAGCATTGCATTTATACATACTATAGTTAACTTATAAGTATTTGGATATATGTGTTAGGGAATACGAAAAACAATCATGGTGATAATTCTGGTGAATGGCTGAAGGGTTTGTCAAAAATTCCTTGACTAATTGCTCACATATATGTATGGCTGGGGTGGATCCATTGACATAAACAAATGTTATTGATATAAAAAAAAAATTTATACTCACTCCCACGTGCATTAAATGTCATGATGATGATGATATAATCATATTAGAGGTATAGTTGGATTTCAAAATTTGACTGTATCTACATCTACTTTTGATTGTGATATAAAGTGACGATTTAAGTTTTCATTAATTATAATGATTTGAAAGATTAACAATAATAAAAACTGCAAGTTACATTATTGAATATCTTAGATATACAATAAATTGTGAATAAACACGGTAAATTTTGAAACAATTAAATTGCACTTGTAAAACATTGTAATTTTGGTGGTACAATGTTGGTATATACTTGAGATAGGTTCATGAAAATTTTCATTTTAATTTACATTTTTATATATTGTGTGATTATGGTTTATCATATATTGGAAGGGAAAATGTTTCCGTTGTTGCATATGAATATATAATATTATATTGTAATATAATCTGAATTATTATAAAAATATAAAAATTGATACGATATTATTATTATTATTATTATTATTAATATGATGACTAAATAATTTAATAATGGTTACACAATAAATGAACATGGGACTGGAATTTAAATAAATCTTACTTAGTAGTATATAATAATTAATATTTAATTGATTAATATTTTTATTGAGTTATTAATTGAAATTCGTTAATCGTTCACTCGTATATATGATAAAAATCTAATATATGAACTTTGTTTTCTTGAGTGAATCTTAATAGTAATTTGTACACGAATTTCACAAAGATTTATGACGTAAAATTATACTTAATTATAAATATTATCAACAAAAACGATATATAACTGAAACTCATAATAAGTTTTTACATTTGATTTCGTATTAATTTTTTGTCGGAACACAACATAATTCGAATTCTATTTGAATATATTAGTTATTGAGTTATATTACCAACTGATTGTCTCAGTTTCTGAAATTTATGACGCAATTATTGATTAAATAATAGATACTATACGCGTATTACTTTCAAAACCATGGGATAATAAATTACAAATGTTCATTATTTTTATCTTTATATCGATTTTAATCGACAATTATTATTCAATTTTAATTTATAATCACCTTACGATATATGCATTTTAATAGATTATTGAATTAAAAACAAAGGATAAATTATTTCCTTGATTTAAATGTTAATGTGAATAATTTGTTTAGTGTTTTCATCATAGCACATAGAGTAAAGAAAATATAATAATGTAAAATTGAACTATTATCATGAAAACATAAAAAAGTTTATATGTTTCAAATATTGTATATTTTTAGAATGGGTATTAACACTTATTGATTTAAAATGATATAGAAATTGACAAAATCTTTTAATTAGTCTCATTTATGACTTTCATTATATTTATGTAAATTGCAAAAAAAAAAAATATGATCAGGTTTTAGTGCAGTAAAATATGATGATGATGATGACAATTTCAGTTACGTTTACCATTAAAAACTATTGAATATGGAATACTAATGCTATTCATATGGAATACTAATGCTATTCAAAATGTATACAGATAATCTCCTTGTAAACTCAAAAAATGTGACCGCTCGTTCGTGGTATATATAAACTAAAAACACATATGCTCAAGGCAACACAAAATAATATCCTTAATTTTAAGCAACTATGTATTGGACCAAATAAGGCAACGCCTGATCACATTTATACGGAAATAAATTATCGTTAATTAATTCGATATATGTTGAATGCGACATAAAACGTATAATCCTTTGTTATATGAAACACTCAATTTCTCGAATTCAAAACATTAAATGTACCCGAATTACAGAGTAAGTATCCCTGACATTCACATATTATATACATAACTACTTGTATAGAAATGTTGTAAAATAAAAAAACGTATACAAATATAAATGAATAAATTTGGTATTGATTATAATCAAATACATTACTAAATTTAAAAAATACAACTTGACCGAGATACTGAATATCTGGTCGTTATTCAAATATTCAATAAAACTTAAATTGAGTTTAATTGACTGAATATGATTTTTTTTTGTTCTATAAATCATATGTGTGTTTATATATACAAATTATATATAAGTTGAAATCATATGATTAGGGTAGTGTTACCGGTGACACCAAGTTCAGTTAAAAGATTGGTTGAGTAACCTCGATGATAGTCGGTCACTCACTATTTGCACATATTTTTCTTAGAATTTTCACTTATTTATTATCATCTACTGTGTCAGATTATTCATTAAATAAAATAGTCGATGACATAAAAAAAACGATATTATACAATATATGTATAGACGGATATTGGTGGTGAATGGAGACTAATATCTTAAAGTTACTTTCCTGCATTAACACCGTATATACGATCAGGATCACAGTATATATGTCAATTGTATGGCGTGTGATCATGATCATTAAAAATATATGATTAAGTGTCTTATTTGTGGAAGTGATGATCATTAAAATAGTAGTACACCAGTCTATCTATTTTAATGTACATTACAAACTAGTGCACTTATTCTGATTATATTTGATGTTAAGTGTTATGTAATGCCGTTGTATGTGTCATTCAAACGTACGAAATACAACCAATTACTGGCGAATGGAAAGCAGTATCATAATTACATTTTAATAATATTATACGCTATCGAAACATCATACGTATATTGAAACTTAACAATCTAATCATATAAAAATATGTTCAACGTAATAAATAGTTAGAAATAGGTAGACTGATGTGTAAGAGTTAAAAAAAATGAAAATTAAAATTATTGTATTGTAAGATAATCTGTAATTAGAGAATAATAGGTTGAAAAAATACGAATCGTAACCGTATTTCCAACTAGATATTTTCAGTATTTCAACAAGACTTATGAACAATTCTGAAATTCCTTATTATCTATACAATTATAGATATTAATAATTAATATGATTCAGCAGCATTTTCATAACTATTTATTTATCATCATCGATAAATTAAACATCCATTATTAATAATTAAACATAAAGCGATGTGTACTCATACATACGAGAAACAATAAAACTTACTAAAATTTCTTTACTTATAATGTATTGATATCGTATGATAAATTCATATAGCATTTGTACGAGTACAATGAATAATAAACGTATTTTTAAGACTTCGTTATATATATTTTCTTTCCATTTATGATAATATCAATATTAATTTTAAGCGGATATATTCAAAATGAATGAACATAACATTTTCCACAAAAGTCATCAGCAACGCAAAAAAAAAAAAATTGTTTGTTTTATTTTAAAGATAAGATTTACCAATGGAAATTATTTGAAGTAAAATTCACCAAAATTAATCTATAAATATCAAAATTCAATATTTATAGTCTAAACACCATAAATCAAATCATCGCTTAAAAAATTTATTTATTATTATATTATTAATTTATAAATTTTGTAATATTCTTTCACCTGAAACGAAAATTTGTATGATGAAAATTGCCAAAATTATCTCAGCTTACGTAGTACAATTTTGATCAGAAAAAATGTAAACATCAAAGAAGTGTATATAATAAAATAAATATACGATAACACAATGCATTATTCAATATTTACTTGATATGAAAGTTCATCAACGCTAATGAATAATATTTCCTGCAACAAAAACAAACTGAACAATTTATGAAAAACAGAAAATTTGGGATTGACAACAGTAGGACGTAATAATTTTAAATCCAATCATATGTATAAGCTATGTAATGCAACATGACGATTAACATATTTAATAATTTAAAAGTTCAGTAACCGATTCTGTATGCACTGATATTTGGCCATACAATAATCATATTTGTGGACGCTATGTCAAAAATTCAGATGTTAGTAAGAAATTTCAAAGAAAAAACATATAGAAATGGAGGAAGTCGGTGTCTTGAAGTGGTACATCACAGCGATAAAATTATACTCAACATCTCAATGATTTAGAACACTTGTTTTATGTACTATTTTAGTGAAATTCGAATCACTTCGACCCTAATTAAATTAAATATATTTACAATTTACATAATATATAATAAATTTTACTCTTGACATCACAGCGACAAAGTTACTCATTAGTCATTATTAATGATATTAGAGTATATTTTTTTATACATTTATATTTTACTAGCAAACATTAGATATATATTTTACTAACACATCTCAAGAATGATAATTATTATAATTTATATTTAGTTAGAAGAAGCGTAAAAAATTTAAAACAGGTTATTTTATTCACCAAAACAAAAACTGAAAATAAAAAATTTGGTTGATTGATGACTAAACCAAGTATTTCCCCCAACAGAACAAAACTGCATTCAAGTAAAGGTGCCATGATTTTCAAATCTAATATGTAAGGACTGTACATATAGGCATACATACAATAGTATTATCTGCATCTATAACAGAGATAGTCAAATTGAAAATATATTAAGAAAATATTAAACTAATTGCGTGAATGGTTTGGTCATACAATTAACTATGTTGACATATAAAATTCTTTGGTTTCTAATATATGCTAATATTATACGTATACAGATAATCATAAATTATAGGGGTACGTATTGATTGAATTTTGATAGTATTGCAAAGTGTTCAAGAATTGTTCACATCATATTACGATCAGAAATGTGATACTCATCATATTCCAAGATTGACAAATCGAATAAATAATAGTGTTTGACATTCGATAAATTGATCGACTATGATTCTTAACGTGTATGTTATCCATAAACGATTTATCAGATATTAAACTAGCTTCATCATTCATTAATATTCGGTGCTAAAACTGAATTGATTCAATCTACGTGAATAATTATTGCAACAAATACTCAAGTCAGCTCTAGTCATCGTGATTATCGGTTCCGCTTTTTAACCAATAATGGGATGTATTACAAATAGTTTGTTTTAACAAATATTAACAGCGTCGGCGGCAATACCGAATTTTAGATGTTATACTGCGTATGCATAACAGCACTATTACTCAGTTGGGTGGTGTTATTTAAAAACTTTGTTTTCAATGCCTATCTAATTCTAATATAACATTGCACTTGATAATTAATAATTATATAGGTTCATATATTGTAATTTTTGTATAACTTATTTATCTTTTATGATGCCATAAATTATAAAGAAAATGTATGGGTCAGCATATACAATAATTGCTGATCTGAAGATAAATCGAAATTATATATTCTAAACAAAATAAACAAATTATTGATGGGCAGTAAATTGGTAAGGTGTACAAAAAAAGGGACCAAAAATTAAAATAAACAGAAACGAATATACACATACAAAATGTGAAATTAAATTTTAATAAAACGAGAGAAATATAATTGGCATCGCCAATTATCACAACATAATATATAAGTATTTATTAAATAGAATTGCAAAATGGCCCAAAATTACAGGAATATAATACAAGAGAACAATATAATTATATATAACATAATTATATTAATCTTTGATATTAT
>JANSTX010026701.1:0-14980 GCA_027564355.1 Penthetria funebris | reverse complement strand
TTTTTTCTGAGATGTTTATTTCTTGGCGTTACATGAACGGAATCAAATACAATAGACCCTAGGAACTTCGTTCCCAGTGCCTAAAAACGTATAACCGGGCCTAGTGTGCAAAAATTAATAATAAGTTATTTTATTGTAATCAACATTGTGATAACACGTTGTTTTTCATAACTTATTCTTGTTCGAGAGCTATTCAGCAACTTTTTTGAGTCGGTAATCTATTTATCTATTTGCTGAATCTTACTTGAAGTCACCTAACCGAATGAAATAAATGTTCTGTTCTAAGTTCAAGTGTTATTCTGAATCTGTTCAACGAGACAAATGGTAGAGTAGTGGTTTGCCGATGATGCTGAAAGCTCTGGTCGCCTAAATTCGGCAGTTGTTCCAGGAAACATAAAAAAAGTCCATAAAATGGTTTTGGCCGATCGAAAATTGAAGTTGCATGAGATAGCTGACACCTTAAAGTTATCAGTAGACAGTGTATTCACCATTTTGCATAAACATTTGTTCATGAGAAAGCTCTGTTCGAAATGGGTAGCGCGTATGCTCACAGTCGATCAAAAACAACAACGCGTCGACGATGTAGAACTGTTTGAAGCTGTTTTACCGTACTAAAAAAATTGGCGGTACGTGACAATGGATGAAAAATGAATTCATCACTACACATTCAAATCGACAGTCAGCTGAGTGGACAGCAACGGCTGAAAGTCGTCCAAAGCTACCAAAACGCAAATGTCAGCTAGTTTCGGAATCCGTATTTTGGGAACGGCACGCTATTTTATTCGCCGATTACTTTGGAAAAGAAAAACCATCAATAGCGAATATTATATGGTGTTATTAACGCGTAAATAAAGAAGAAAAAATTGCTCTTTCACCAAGACAATGCACCGTGTCACAAGTCGATCGCAACAATGGCAAAATCCATGAATTGCACTTTTCTCCTGATCAGCTGACTACCTGTTTGTAGACCTAAAAAAATGCTACAGGAAAAAGGAATTGGCTCCACTGGTTTCTAGCTACGAAAATACATTATTAACTTAACAATGTCCATTTTCTACCAACAATTTATTTTACCCAATTTCAAGAAAATGTTCAAACTCATAACTTTATAACTGCGAACGTCTAGCAGCGGATTTCTCCACCTTTCAATCAGAAGATGCCTGTTCAGTTAGTAAGGTGCGTAAATATTGTATTAATGTTACACATTTTACACTACTCTTGAATATTACTGTGGTTATTCGATATAATATCGACTTCCAGTTGACAATACATTACTTTATTTCTATTGAAATGAAGGTTTTCCAAATTGTTTGCGAAACGTCGCAATTGTATTCTTATCTGATCTATTATTAAAGTTTCTAGCAATTTTAGTAGAATTTTAATTGATGTCACTATTGATGTCACTACTGGAAAATTGTTGCAAACACTTAATCAGTATTTCAATTAACTTTTGCGATTGATGTCGATTCATAATTTAATATTTTAAATGATGAGAAGGATCGTAATCCGAGAGCACTAAATATGTGCGTAGAGGGATGTCGCAGGTTCCCAGTTTTACTGTTGTTAAGGTCTTACGGGCACACCAATATCAGAAGTTATATACCACAATAAACGATCGAGTTGGACAAGAAATTCAAAGTCAGATATTCAAGTCTGTAACATATATCATAAAAATAAACTACTGGATTAGGCAAGCGTATTTCGGGTATGGTTGCCTGCCCTATTTGGAGACATGTTGAATTCAATGAAAAGAATAATACCGTCTCGAATAATAATCGCAGGCACTTGGGCTGTCATATTGGCTCTTGACTCGTCTGAAAACTAGCAACATAAAATTTTTTAAATTGTACTTTTGATATGTCACTTAGGTGGGAATAGTTCCAAACAAATCAGTTAAATTAGAACGGAAGACTTTATGTTATCTTATTTTATAAAAATTACAAAAAAAAAAAAAATATATAGTAAAACAATTTACTTACACACAATGAGCACTTGTTTCGGCAGCTCTCTGTACATCATACGTTTCAATTAGTTCCCCATCAATTTCAATTGGTTCCTGTTGTGTTTCACATTTCTCTTGATTACGTTCACTTTTCGCCGATTTCTTATCACGATTTTCATTTTCTAATTTCTCACTCTGTAACGCATCAATATTTTCCAAATTTTCTTCATCATTTGGATTTACTTCATCCTGAATCATTTCCTCCATTAATTCATCATTTTCCATATCAACATTATTTTCATCATTATCATCTTCATGTCTAATTTGTTTTGATTGTTCTTCAGTTGCATTATCTAATGTTGTTTTATCGGTTTTCTTGGCATCTTTTATATGTTGATATTCATCACTTGCATTCGGTTGATTTTCCTCCTCATTTTTCTCATTAACATCTTTAGATTGTTCTTGTTCGTCAATATCTTTAGCATTTAATTTCTCAATTGTTTTCAATTGTTTATTCTCTTTATGATTTGTATCAGTTGATAATGTACGATCTTCATTTGTATTACCTTGTTTACGTTTTTCTTGTAAATCTTTTTTATTTTGTTCCTTTTCACTGGCATGCGTTTCTTTTGTGTCCGCAACACCTTGATGGCCACTCTTTGATTCATCATTTTCAGCCTGACCAATACCTTTTTTATCTTCACCAGTATCTTGGGCATCCATTTCCTTATCTTGTTTACGTTGTTCTTCATTTAAATCGTCTAATTGTACTTGATCACTGGTACCTTTATTTTTATCGTCAGGCATTGCCTGAACATTTTCTTCTTTTGACATTTTATCTTTTGATTCATGAAAATCTTCATTGTTTTGATTATCATTTTCTTTTTCTTCTTCATTCATATTTGCATCATCATTTTCCTCATCTTTATTAATTTCATCTGCATTTTTTAATGGTTCCTCTTCATTTTCATTTGTTTCATCAATTAATTCTTCATTATTATCTTCCTTATTATCTTCATCTTTTCTTGTCTGTTCATTGTCACCGTCATCACCATTATCATCTGAATCTGAATCTGAACTACATTTTAAATTAATTTCATCATCATCTTGATTTATGTCATTCGATTCATCATCTTTATTATGTTCATCTTCATTTTCATCATCAATTTCCATATTTTCTTTCATTTTATCAATATCAAATGGATTCTCTTCATCATTATCATCATCGGGATTTTTTGCCGTCTCTTCATTATCCAAATTAAAACCATCATCTAAATTTAAATCTTGTGGTTCTGGTGGTTCTTCCAATTCATTATGGTATGGATTTAGTTGATCTTCGCCAACATCTGGTTCTTCTAATTTATCAATGTCATCTTGTTTACGATTTTTTTTATTCGATTCATTATCGGTTGCATCTAATCCCTGTTCTTGTTCATTATTTTGATCACTATCTTTATTTTGTTCTTGTAAATCGTTTTTAGCATCTAAATCATTATGTGCATCTTTTTCTTCTTTCGAACCATTACCTTCATCTTCTTCATTTAATTCATCTTCATCGGAGTCATCATTTTCCTCCTTTTCTTCATCAGAACCCCAAATTTGTTCATCTAATTTGTCCGCATCTTTTTCCGTATCGCCCATTTGTTTATCAAGTTCATCTTCATTATCAGATTTTTCATTATCTGATTTATCTTCGTCATCATCGTTATTTTTCTCAATGTCTTGTAATTTTGAATCGAAATCTTCACTCATTTCGATACCTTTTTCTTCTTTACAATTTGCATCTTCTTTGTCATCAGTTTGTTTATCCGAACCGGGTTTTTGTGCACCCTCTAATTGATCTTCTGATTCAATTTTATCGGAAACATCTTTTTCACCGGTACCATCTTCTAAACCGAAACCTTCGCTACCATTTTTATTTTCATCATTTTTATTTGGTTCACCATCGTCGTCAATGTCTTGCATTAAATCGGGTGGTATACAAAAACCTTTGGATGACAATTCAATGAAAACCGTTAACATTATCGACAGGATTTTTGTTGATACTTTATGGGCGCCAATTTGTTGTACCAAATAATATTTGCACAATAAATTGTATTGTTCTAATAATGGTAAAATTGAGATAATTTTTTGACAATATTGTTTTTTTAATGTAAAACAATTATCAACATTTACATATTGTATTATCAATAGAATGTTTGTTAATTTTTCATTTATTTTATTAATATTTAATAGATTTAAGTCTGCCGATAGTTCATCATAGATTTTTCCTTTTAAATGTCGATCAGTTATTTTAAGGATATCATTTTCGTCAATGGTATCAGAATCTTCTGCATCGGCATCGCCATTGGTTTTCTTTGATTTTTTTATAGACTCCACGTTTGTATCATGGGTGCTGGTTGTGGTTGTCGTAGCAGTGGTTTTGGAATTTGCATTTTTTTCATGTTGTTGCGAAGAATATTTTTTATAAATATTTTGCATTGATAATAATATGAAATGAATTGTATTTTCCAATTCATTATCGATATTGGCAAATTCTTCTGATTGCCTATTTTCTGTATGGTTTTCAGACGCTTTTGAATTATTTGAACCATTGATAAATGAATTTTCTTTTTGTTGTAAATAATTTAGTAGGTCTAGAATAGCTTTTCCAGTTACCATACATTCATTTGATGATAGTAAATATTCTTGAGACAATTCTTGAATATCAATTTGAATTAATTTATACTTCACTTCAAATAATTTAATTATTGTCGAATTATGAAAAACGCAATGTTCATATTTTTCAAATTCTTTCAATAGTGATTTTGTTTCTTGTAAAATTTTTCTCGTTAATTGGTTAATTTTTATATATTTTTTTGATTGTTGATTTAATTTAATTGAATTTTCTTCTAATGTACAGAAATTCGTATCATTTTCTTTTGGTACACACTTCAGGAAGATTTTATACTGTTCAGTGACATCACAAATCTGAGGAAAACAGAAATTTATTTTATTAAAGGTATTGCATTTAAAATAAAGAACATCATCAATGAAACGGGAACGAAAGTTTCGGTAGTATGAGTTAAAAACCTCTAGATATCTAGGTTGTTGGATTTTATATTCACTAAATAGGTAATAAATTAAAAATTTACAGTCGCACTGATCAACTCATGAACAGTAAATAGTTGATATGGAATTTAATTTATCAAAAATGATTGATCTCAATCCAGATCGTCAACATTTTACATTACAAATCATTTATTTATAAGATTTTTTGATTAAGTCATTTAGTAGATTTTATTTAGTTTTATCATATGCTTTAAAAAAATAGAAAATTTATACTAACCTTACACAAACACTCCTTCATAGTATTGTACTTAATTGATAACCATTCAAAATTTAAATCACAGTTATGATCAAGGTTATCATCACTAGAAACACTAATATTATTATCACTTATAACACTATTATTAACACTATCAACACATTCTTTATTACATTCATTTAAATCAATGATCATTTGTATTTTATCCCTCAAATTATGTACATCTTTAACAGATTTACTAAATAATTTTCTTTGATTTTGTACCAATAAGAACATATCAATTGAAAAACCCTTTATTCTATCCAAATTTTGTAAACCTAATTCATGAGATGGTGTTAATAACACTGTTTGTAATAATTTTAAACGGAACACACATTTAACATAATATAAATCTAAATTTTCATTTAAATAAATTAAATTTTGATCAATTTTCCGATGTTTGTGTGCATCTATCTTTATTGTTGAAGATAATGATGGTGGTGATCCTGATTGTAAAGTGCCTGATGAAGAAGATGTTGATGTTGATGATGATGTTTTAATGATCATTGTACGTATACAAAATGGTTCAATTTTAAAATCAATTAACTCTTTTGTTATTGTACTTTCCATTAAACCACTACGAAAACTAATACCCAAATTTTGTAATGTTTTATAAAAATCAGATAATGCTTTACGTTTTTGTGTTAAAATTTGTTTTGCCTGAATTTTCTGTTTTGATTTCTCTTTGGATCGATCAACTTCCAATTTACTCATATATTCACAGGTATCGATTTGTTCAGTTAATAATAAATCTAAATTATAAATTAATGATGGGAAATTTAAATATTCAATTGTTTGTTTAACAATAGTACGTGATGTTAAATATAATTTATTTGATTTTTGTAATAATGATGATTTCTCGATGGAACAGCAACCATCATCAATGATGGTATTTTCTTTGTTATATTTTCCACTTAATGTTTGTGATGATATAAAATTTTTAACATCAATCATATAATATTTTATTTTTGTATCAAAACGTAAATTTTTGCCTTTTTCATTATCAAAATTAAAATCAATTATTTCATTTTCCTTCAATTGAAAGACACTGGAAATTTTCATTGCCAATTGTAATTCATATTCTTTTAAAAATTTATGCAAATTTCTATGCGATCTGACAATATTATTTCTCATACTAAAATAGGATAAATCTTTGTTATAGGATTCAATTTTAACAAATTCTTTAAGTTTTTTCTCAATTGGTGTACGAATTTTCTGAATATGGTCCGTAATTTCGATTGAAAACTGTTCAAAATATTGTGATAAATTATGTAATACCCATATTAAATCATTACGTTTTTGCTCATCAATTTGTTTTGGATTATTCAAATTATGTAAATATTGTTCAAATGATTTTAAAATATCCATACGTAATTTAAAATCAGCATAATTTGATGATTCAATAAATTGTTTTAAAACATTTATTATATCATAGAATTTATTTGTATTCGCAGATTGTTGTCGATTGGCATTGTTGTCACCCTTTTCCATTTCCTCATTTTCATTATTATCATTTGAAATTTGTACATATTCATGTAATAAATTATAAATGAAAAACCAATATTTATATGATTTTGATTTTAATCTGTTAAAAAATGAAGAAAATTATAAAATTACAAATTTTATAAAAAAAAAAAAAAGAAAAACAATTCGTGATATTAACATCACAAAAAACGAAAAATACCTCTCAAATGTTTGCGTCAAACATTCTCGCCAACATTGTAACTCCAATTTAGTCCAACGCTGAACAAATACGGCAACTTCAATTTCCAAATCTCTCATATGATTTGCCTTATGGGCAACACTATTCCATTCGTCAACTTTTTGACGTAATATTTGAAATCCAGAATTAAATCGTACAATTGATGATGTAGCTGGTAATGATCGAATTTTATTTATTATATGTAGGATCTTGAAATTGAAAAGAAAAATCGGTAAAGTTAAGAAAAAATTATTTTCAATTGTATTTAATTTATTAGTATAATTATTACATCATTCAATACAGCATGATCTGGCCATTGTTCCAATTCACTGGTTACCTTTAATTCAATTTTTTTTAAAACTTCAGTACACTGTACAATTTCAGATATATTTGAATCTTTATAGTAATTATAATTGGTGGTGGTTTTCTCTGTAAAAAAAAAAAAAACAAATATTTATTATAAAAGAAATAGGGACAAGATATCATAGCATAAGATAGACATGCAAGCATGTAAAGGTCTGTACCATATAATTTAACTTAATACCGATTGAAAACTAAAATGATAAATGATCATAATCATAATATATATGAATGATCTTCTACCATGGACTATCGTTATTTACATACGTCATTGTTTGAAAAAGTGAACGCCAACTTGAACTAGAAACGGGCGATGTTCCAGTAACATTAAAACAGAACACATGCATTTCTAATTAAATGGATAATCCAACGATTCGTCTGTAAAACACGATCATATTGGACAGTCATCCAGTTCCCGTCTATTACTGAAAAATCTAAATGTTTGGATAACTTATCACAAAAAGTTGTCAAATCTATCATGCTGTGTCCAGAGTTTTATGTGAAATCGAAAAGTGTCACTCAAAGTAACGGATAATGTGTATGAAACTGTACTTCGACCGATTAATTCCATATACAGAAATCATATACAAATGATATGAGTTTGTTGAGATGGTTCTCCGAAAAGTAAAATCGAAGAATAAAATCAAAAACAACTAAATTCGAGGAAGTTGAAAAGTTTGCTTCTATTACTGATCGTCAGGTATTGCGTAGACCAGAAACTGACAAAAATTGGATTCAAATATTAGTGAAGGCGAGAGAAATCGGCAACTTCCATAAAACAAAAGCAGGACGCAGAGGAAGAAATGGAAGAACAAGATGATATATGATGATCTTCTTCTTTGCTGATTTAAAACAGAACCAAACTTGAATATGAAATTGATACAAAAAAAATCCGACACCAAAAGAGAACATATTTGTTTAGCAAATTATCTGAAAATAATGTTGTGAAGTTATACAGTATTAATAAATAACATCTTCATCTCAACATAGAAAATCCACATCGTAGCGGAGATTAACTTCAAAGAAAAGTTGAGAATGCTAAAGCAAAATTAATTCATGGGTATGAAATGTTTATTTAGTTTGAGACAACTATTTTCAACCCCGTTTTTATACTTTAAGCTAAACAACATTAGGAAATAGTTTAAAAAAAAAATATACTTGAATGTAAAAAGCAACAATAAACTTATTCAATGCGAATTTGACTAGCGTAGTGTTCTATAATTAAAGGAGTCTACAATTATACAATAAAATAAAATATAATCAAATTGGAGTACGATGATGAATTTTTACAGATGAAAATAACAACGATTTGGAAATGTTAGAACCATATTCGATGAAGCTTGCACATATATATGTAGAAATGAAAAGATATATAACTAGATATTATTGGGTTCACCGAGAAATTTGGATTGAGAAGAAAGAGCACATGCTTCGTAAAACAAATAAAGGAATACATTCTGTGGTGAAATCCATTTGTTTTCTGAAAATCCTAAAAAATCGTGTTAAATGAAATACAATAGTGTTGAATACGTGCTTGTGCTTACCAACCACTGAATGCCAAAATGATATCAACTAGAAGCCAATATCAAAGTAACATTCTAATGTAAAAGTTGATATTTAGAAAGATGGTTTTTACAGATGTAAAATGTACGAGATATGAAATTACCACGAACGAAATTATTAGTAACTTAATGAACTATCCTAAAGTTTAGATTGCATGATAAACCTTACATACAAGTATATATCATATTAAATAAATAATTGTTGAAAATTATTCTGGTGTATATGTTTTTTGTCGACTTGCAATCGAAATTAGTTTTGAACATAACATTTAACTTTTGTGCCTGATCGTCTTGGATATGCTAAGGTTAAACACTAAACTGCATGAAGATCAGATACAGAACAAACACCTGATTTTAAAGTATTAAAGATCTGAAACAAAAGTCGAGGGATTTCGTTGTTGGCAATACTGAATAGAAAGAACTTGGTTATTGTCATAAATTTCAAGAAATATAAAATACGTACACATTTAAACCATACTGTATTTATAAATAGAATAGATAATCATATGCTATTGCATGATTGCCACTAGTGCTAACCACTTTAATGACAGTTCTTCGTAACGTTATTTTCGATCGACTCCGGATTTTCTTATAATTTTGGGATGCAAGCATATATTGGATAATATAGGATCAATAGTAATTTTTACAACCAGACGACCATAATACCATCTTTTTAGTCACGATCCACAAGCCATTACTGACATATACCGTGATCGAGGTACCTTTGACCAAATATCCGATAATCATTTACAATTTGCTACTTAAAAATTTGTGTGTCCATAAGAAGTTTATTGGCGAAAATAAAGGATATGTGACAATTTGATATTTATCGTCTGTAAATCTCGTACAAATTAAAATAATGATGACAATACAATAAAAATACGATCACATAAATATTAGATATATCACATATTTATGATATAGTGAAAATATTTAACTGCATTCATTGTACAATTATGTGTTTCATAATCAATTTAAAATTTATCATTTTTCACATCAATGAAATTGTTAACCCAAATAAATAACGATCACAAAATAGACAGTTGTCGACCGTCTAATTCGTGATCTCTATTTTTTCGAAATTTATAATTATAAAATAGATCAAAAACAAAAAGAAACTTACCATTCAATTCGAGTACATCAAATTTCTGTTGTGAAATACCAATAATGAAACCAATGCCATTATAAAATCGATCATCAATTTCACTATTTAAACAATATTTATATTTATCCAGTAAATGATAAAATATCTTAATTTTACTCATATAAAATTGGCACATATCAAATTTATCATTAATATTTCCATTTTGACAATTACGATTATGGGCACCAATTTTAATTGTGTTGGACGATCTCAATTTTGGATTATAATAAAATGATTTTGAATAATCTCTCATAATTGAAATAAATGTTTCACATATTAATTGCATATCATCGTCACATAAAAATTGTGAAATATTATCATTTAAATTTAGCGATTCAGAATTATTTTTTTTCATATCCAATAAATTATCATCATCGGTGGTTGTAATAAATTCACCAAAATCTATATTAACATAATTTGGAAATATTTCATTTATTTCATTTAAAATAATCGCATCATCATTTTCAGTTTCACAATGTGTTTTTGTAACATATAAACTTTCGTCGTCCGCAATTTTTTTCGTACGTTGTTCTTCTTGTCGCTTCCACAAACGATTAAATATATTCAATAATTGATCAAATTCATAGAAATTTAATTCATTTAAATTTAATGAAATTTTCAATTGATTATTTATTTCATTTAATTTTATTATTGATAAATTTAAATAGGTTTTATCAATAGTTGTATCAAGTTTATTTAAAATTGTTAAAAAATTTATATCATTATTTTCTTTATTATTTTTATTAATATTATTATCATTATCATTATTATCATGATCATTAAAAATATTATTGTTATCAATATTATTGAAATTATTTGGTAAAATATTTAAATTTTTTATTGATGGAAATTCAATTAAATTTATTAGAAAATTTGTTAATAATTGATTTTCATTTAAATTTAATAAAATTGTTTTATTAATTTCCGCACTTGTTTTCGAAATAATAACATTTTTTATATAAATTAATGAATGTTTTAAACCATTTAAACCATATTTTAACATTGTTATTGAATATTCAATTGGTTTAATAAAATCTTGGAAATATTTTCGATAGTCCTTCAATGTATGATATTGAAAACGTTCAGCATTATTTATCCATAATTCAATACGTTTTATTGTTTCTTGTAAATTAATTATTAATAAATTCGATAGATTTTTATGGAAATGTTCAAAACACATTTCAATTGATAATATTAATGTTAATAATATTTTTGGATGACAACATGTTTGTAGAAAATGATTGATATCGCCAATTAAATTATTATAAATTAATTCATTTTTCGATGTTAATGGTGGACGTAATGCAATTTTTTTTAAATATTTTAATTTTAATAAATTTAAATTTAATATTTTCTCATTTATAATATCATAAATTTCTGTGCCTAAATGTTGATAATTCATAATAATTTTCATAAAATCATAGGCTACAGTTAAATTTGTTAATTCCGCAATTGTTTCGTCATTGTATAATTTTTTTAAATGATTTTTTACAATTGGATCCAATAGTGGTGTAAATGTTAATAGATTTAATTCAATTGAACCAATTAGTGAATTTATTATTGATGCATAATAAAATTGATTTTTTTGTATTAAATCAATATCAATATTATTATTATTCTTATTATTATTATTATTATTATTATTATTATTATTACTATTATCATTATCAGTATTGCAATTATTATCATCATTATTCTGTTGTTGTAATTGTAAACATTTTTTTGTTTCAATTTTAAGTTTATCAATTAATTTCTCAAATTGTTGATAATATTCATGTAAATCATTGGTAACATTATCATCAATATTTATGGATTTATATTTTAATTGAATAAAATCTAATTCAATAATTAATTTTTTTGAATTTTCAATACTTATTGTAAAATTATTTTTATCGAAAAGAAAATCATCGGAAATAATTTCAATATTATTCCAAATTAATTGTGATAATGTTGTTAATGAATGATACCATAAATTTAATTGACCAAGACCAATATCATTAAAATCACCATTTTTATTAAACATTATTGATGTTATTGATAATGTTAATATTGAATTATATTGTGAATATAATTCAATTGAATTATTCATATTATTATTATCGACATTAATATTATCATCATTAATATTATTTAATCGATTATTTGTACAAATTGAATTTAATAGAAAATCTTGTATATAATTAATAAATAAACGTTGAAATGCTGAATAATTACGATAATTATCATCTAATAAATCAATAATGGTTAAATCATTATTATTATTTGCATTATATAAATTTGATATATTATCATTAACATATTGTTGCCAATGTTGATAATTATCAATAAATAAATTACAATTTATTAATTTTATAATTGATAGAATATTTAAATCAATTGAATTAATTTGTTTAAAAAAATTATAATTTAATTTAAAATTATTATTGATATTAATTTTATTACTATTTAATAATAAAATAATTGATTTCATTGCAAAATATTCAAAAATTGGTAAATTATTAATTAATATTTTTAATGATTTTATTTCCGTTGACAGTGCATCATCATTTTGTTGATAATTATTATTGTAAAAATTATTAAAATCATTAAATTGTATTTCAAATGTATTGATATCAATAATATTAAATTCATTGTTGTCATAATCAATTGAAATTTTATTATCATCATTATTTGAATTTCTTTCCAATAATAATAAATAATTTTTCAATTCATTTTCATTAAATTGAATTAAATTTTCACGAATTTCTTCTTGATTGCAATTATATGGTTGCATTAAAATTATTAATTGTTTATTTAATGCACAATTATGTTCACTACGACTTTTATGATTATTTAAATTACTAATCATACCACTGTCAACACCATATTTTGAATTCAAATTTATCATTTCCTTATATTTTAATTGTATATCGTGGAAAATTAATTGCTTTTCATCATAATATGGAAGAAAATTAATGAAATTTTTAACAAATAATTTTCTTAATAAATTCAATGGATATTGATGTGTTTTTATAAAATTGATCATTTTTTCTAATGCCATCATATTGATCTTATTGATTTTATTATTGGTTATTTCAGTTGTTATGTCGTCGTCAGGTGATAATTGTTTTATTAATTTAAATACATATTTTTGTAACCATTTAAAATGAAGTTGTAATTTATCAAGAATTAATTGATTTGGTTTTTTATTGATAAATAATTTTGATTGAGATGTCTGTAATAAGAAAAGATTAAAAATTTATCAAAATTTAAATAATAAATAAAAACTAACAACAATGTGAGATCACTAAAAGCATAAATACAATAGAATAAGTGAATTAAATTTAAGTTTGTTTACGTTCGTCAAAAAAAAATTAAGGATTCGTAGCCAAAGAACAATGAAAAAATAAAAAAAAAAAACAATGTTAAAGTACAATTTATCTGGTAAATAAATTGAAAACAGTAACTCAATAAATGAGCAACAGAATAAGCGAATAAAGTAGAACTTGCATCATATTCGTAAACAAAGAAAAAGTACTTTGGTGCAAAGTACAAATTAGACAAGAATCGTAATGGAATAGCAAATTCGAAGCGATGAAATAATAAGTAGGACAATTTTCATTATTTTAATGTAATTATTTCAGAAACTCATTAAATTAATCTGTACACTCTTGTCACTTTTGAGCTCAAACATTTATTACTAAATTGAATTAGTTGAACTGTTTTGTAGTATTTTCCGGTCGGTCAGTTTAGATATACTTTTCCGCATCAGCTACAATTCTATTCCTACAACGAACAAGTAAAGTAAGTACAGATCGGAAGCACCTGATTAAAAATCGCTGATGAATTCAAGTGATCGGTGAAGAAGAAAAAGTGCGTTAAGTGTCAAATCTCTCTTACTTGTGATAATTGACACCTAACGCAATTATTGAACAGAACTGTTATGAGAAATATTTCACAGTTAATTTCAGATAGTGAATATCTAAACTAGTAGACATGAATTAGTGAATAAATATCATAACATTTATTAAATGTTGAAATGTTACAATAAGTTCACAAAAATTGATTTTGAACAATACATCTGTAGGAATATAAAAAAGTACAAACCGATGTGATTCTGTTATCAGAACGTACACAGACCTGAGCAATTGAAAAAGGATACTTCCGGTTAATGAAATCTTTCTAGTTTTAGCATTTTTTGGTTTTTAAACTTTTTCTACCAACATACGTAAGGAAGTGTGGCTCGAATAACAGATATGCTATGCAGAAATGACAGATTGTATTATCATAATAAAGATGTAACGACATATCTGTATCTAAACGATGCGATTATAAGAAGACAAATTATAGATAGGTACTGTAAAAGCAAATTGTGAAAGTTAAGTCAAATAATACAAAAAATGTATTTAGGAATTATACTTTTCGAGATAGTAACAGGGTAGTCGATATGTTTTTATACATAAAGTATTTATAAAATGTTTATAGGATTCACATGAATTACAATCAGTTTCCGTATAATGACAGATTGTTATTGATTAGAAAATACGATAACGCACATAAATTAAGATCGGATCAAAACCATAAATTAACTAAACGACTATTGAAAAGTGTTATATTTTAAAATGTCAAGTATTCAGAAAGAAACTAAAATGTATTAACTTTGAAGATGACTAACATATTCTAGTTTAAATCTATAATAATATAATAAAGGAATACTAACATATTCTAGTTTAAATCTAGAGCCAATAAAATCATCCATTATTTAAGGGTTCTGTCAAAATGAGAATGGTAAAGATTATTCAAATTGAACAACCTTGACAACTCAAGCCCTAGTGAGTTGGGTTACTGACCTTGCGTCAGGCAGCCGCTGTTTATTAAGGTAGAAATATGTAATCAGTTCACTTTAGGTAAAGAATTCCGGAGGTAAACAACTCTCCCAATCGGA